>JASPKZ010007698.1:452500-645178 GCA_030220185.1 Diploptera punctata | reverse complement strand
CTCTACTTTCCACTTTCTCTCCCTCTCTCCCCCTCTCTCTATCCCTCTCTGTCTATCTATCTATCTATCTATCTCTCTCTCTCTCTCAGCAGTACAGAATTATATGCCAATAATGATGCTTTTTGATCTAGATAGTATAGCTTTGGTATTTGGGAATATTTCTGTACATCCTGTTAAGCCTGAATATGACCTCCAAATCAATATTTCCTATAATATAAAGTTTTTGCATTTATATTCCTTGTTTAATAGAACCATTAATCACTAATTAAAATATGTTTAATAACTGATTAAAATATCTTTGCCATAGTTTTCCTAATTATAACAATCTTATCTCAAATTAATGTTGAGAGTTGTGTTTGAACATGTTTCATATAATCCTCTATATCATTGTCAGATTCCCCAGAGGATTATATCGAAACATACTCAAATATTCTCACAAAACTTGATTGTAGTTATACGATTGACCTGAAATCCTGCTTGGTTCATCAGCTGTGCGACAAACTTTTGTCATCTTAGTCATTCCGAGATTTTAGTAATATTGAACATGTACAGTTTGATTCAGTTGTTTTGTGTGTACATTAAGGCCCTTGTTGAAGTACAGCATGATATATTCAAATGCCGGGTTGACATATGTTCATTTTATTTACAGATTACTAGAAAGTAATAGCAGTCATACTCACCTTTGTACCATAATTGATTTTAAAATTGACAATGTCCAGACAGGAGGTCATTTGAAGCAATTCACAAACTTCTCAGGGAACAAGCTGGCCACTGGCAACAGAGATTGGCATAGAAGGATTCTGACTCCACTACTCGAGGAGACAAATTCTGATGTTATGAACAAGAATCCTAGTGTTAGCAAAAGATAACTCGCTGTGAGTGATCATGTGGACTACATGATTATCTCCATAGTTTTGCATGAGAAATTATATATTGCATTATGTGCAGACCATGTCACCAGATGTGATGCAATTTTCTGCCTGCGTGCATTCTGTCAGTGGTTTGTCCAACAATAATCTATCATCCCCACTGCAGTAAACCTATTCTTTCTAGAGATAAGACTTCTTTGAGTAGGATTAGACCCTGTATTTTCACTATGGGCACATCTGGGCATATGAGAATCCTCATGCATTTGTTCAATAACATCATCAGCATTGATTCTCAGTGAGTATGTTGGCCAGTATTGTTGGTGATTATTTCTTATGAGTCATATTCTTTTCATGTAGGTTCAATTGATGAAGGTACAAAAGATCTTGAAAAAACAGGTTTTCAGTCCTGTTAGATAATTTTCCATTGCAGTTATAATAAAACATGGACTTGCCTCATGATAGAGCTTCTGCTCATTTTGAATTCTGTGTTTAAGTTTTCAAAATCTTACATTTGGTGACTGCTGGACAGGTAGAGATGGACAAATTACTTGGCTTGACTTTTTGATGTGAAGTCATTTGAAATCCCTTGTGCATGCAACTGCAGTGCAAGATTTTGAGAGGCTTCATGACTGAATTGTGTATGGCTAAGGAAATGAAATGAAAAATTCACCAAGGTTACTTCAGCACACACAGAGTCAATGTGATAGTGCATTGATCCACTGATAAATAACATTTTGAACTTCTTATGAGGCATTCATATTCAGTCATTAATTAGGGTAAGATATGATAACATATTTATTAGCCATAAGAAATATAAAAAAGTGAGTGTTTCCTCCAACTTTAACCCATCAGAGTTCGGGGATTTAAATCCCCTGATGGTTCTCAGCTGAGGGAGAATTTCTTGGAATGGCATTAAAATCTGTAAGTTAGAAAACAAAGTTTCGTAAAACGTTTATATCTCGTTTGATATTTAAAATATCTAAATGGAAATGTTAACATATATTCAGGTAAATGTGAGACTAATTATAATAATTGTAAACTATAATAATACAAATAAAATTTACAATACCTTAGACATTAAGTTAGTTGACATTGATTTGAAGCACCCCTCATACATAATCTCGCTACATAGTCAGAGCATCTAAATACTGTGTTTTCTGTTTATTCCTATTTATAAAACACAACACACATTTTGTTAGGGTGGGCTTTATTTCTTCTCGGCGGTATTCTTCCCAGAAAATGCCTTGTAACTAATCTCGGTACTGTTGAATGATATCCGGGAACCTTTCTATCTACCCCACCCCTATGCTGCACAAGTTACGCTTCACCAAGGTCAAAACAAAAGATATTTTGTGGAGAATTCTCCCTACAGATAACCATGCAGTTCAATTAGCAATGTTTAGAAGACGAAAAATATTTTCATGTACTAGTTTTTAATTACTTTCTTTCCAACAAATAAAGATGTAATAAAATTAGTCTGTTAGGTCCAAGGATCCTATATTTATATTATAATCTACAATAGATTTTTTGTTTGTTTTCCAGTTCCTCGTCTAATCATTTTGTAATATTCTCACTATACATATTTGTAGGGGCCATGGCGAAACACTGCCACCCTGGAGCTAGTCTAACAGGATTGAACAAAGCCACTCATTCAAGTTAGAATTTCTTTCACAAGTTAGGTTCCATATAAGTGTCACATATATAATTTGAAACAAGGATTCTTCACCAACCCAGCTATGTAAACGAAGTTTTAAATGGTTTCATGGTTTCCAAAAAGAGAGCAGAGAAACGCGGACTAACAGTCTCTAATGTAGTCCTTAAAAACAATGAGCAACTTCATGAACAAAAAAATATATAAAATATAAATTGTATGTTAATTAAAAGCTTGATATCTTCTCTATAAGATAGCAGTTCACAAATTGTGTTGTCATTGTATATTTTTACAAAGAATGGTAATAAATAAAATGCGCCGGATATAGAACATGCTCAATGAGCACTTCAAACTTACCCACATTTAACAATAAATTACACAATTTGAAAATAAGTTTTATTATTAATTTTATATATCAAATAAAATGGTATCATTTCCTCTACAAAATTATATTATTTAATCATTTATTTAGTGAATCATTCCCCAAATATTCTAAATAGTTTCGGTAAAAAAATAATTTGGGCGGTGCACGTAACTCAGCTGAGTAGAAGTGTTTTATTTAAACGGGCGGTGACCGTCACTCTACACTGATGGGTTAAGTGAAAGAGCTGTCTCAAAATTTTGACATATTTTTGTTACACACTCTGTAGGGGATGTATAATTAATTTCCAAAATATCTTTAAAAAATATGCTCTATGCGATTTAAAGAAACCTCCTCAATGCCTATATCAAATGTAATTGAATTGCTAATGAATGACTCTGGAATTGCTATATCATCTTTCAGTTTTTGTGACAAAATGTGTTGGATGTAACTTTTTAAGAATAGACATTAGTGTGGTGTGAGTTTATGTGACATTAAATGGGAATTTTGTTGTTCCTTAAATTAAATTATATTCCTGAAGTAGTATTACTTATGTTTATATAATAAAATTGCTTGCTATATTTTTAAGACAGTGTTAATTATTTTGACAGGTGCAGGGTGCAGATAATCTTGAAAACCCACATCACAATGCTGAAAACATCCATATTCAAGAGGTAAATTTAAAATATATATATTTATTATGTTATATATAGGTTATAGATCCAAAAAACTGTGCAAAATTATTTAGGGAAATACATGTCCCAGTTTTCAGATAATACATGCAGGACCTCACTGACAAGCTTTTAAGAATGATAATACTGAGAGGATTATTTTGTTAAGGAATATGTGAGGTGTCCAGATTCAAAATTCATTACTTTCAGTCTAAGCAATTTTGAGATAACTACAAAAAAAACTTGTAGATAAATTATTGAGTGAATACTTTCTTGTACATATAATCAGTAAAAGTACCAGGTTTCATCTACAGTACACAAATAAATATTCAGTTTCTTTTGAGCCAGTTATTAAATAAATAAATTTGGAATGATGAAGTTTTGCAACCAAACAATAGGACCATTTAGTTCTGAAAAAATGCTTTGTAGAAAAGAATTGTTTTAAGTGAACTGAATGTAAAAGTATATTGCTAAATCTATCATTTATATGTTAATTGTAAAGCAAAAATATTTTTCAAAGCATGTGAAAATTTTAACATATATTTTAAACTAGTTTTCATGTTTGGTATCTCGAACTTATTATGAAACCCCTGAATGAAACATTGAAACAGAAATCCTTCATAAACACGTATACTGTTAATGCGTTCTTCACGTAATATCCTTACTGATCTTCTAGAATGTCTGTCGCCTTATCCAGCACAGTTTTATAGAAATTCAGTCCGCCTGCTTGTATCCATTCAGCACGAAAATGCTTTGTCAAACAATGTTTAAACATTTTTTTTTTTTAGCTTTCAAAGGAACATTATTGAGTAACAGTTCTGGCAGAATGGTTTGTAATGTTTGTCCTCTTTTAAGAACTGATTGATATACCCATTGATATACTTCTGTGGCATATTTCACCATTCTAAACCACTGACTTTTTTCAGTTTCTATTTAATTTTTTAAAACTAAGTCTTTCGCTCTAGCGATTCAGAAATTCCATTGACCTGGTACCTCAATATTATATTCAACCATCTTCTTTCAGTCTAAAACAAAATAGTGTTCTTCTAAATTCTTTTCAGTTGCAAATTCAGAGACAATTCTTCAATATTCTTCTAACTAACTCACCGGCACTATCGAACTCGTAGGTTCATGATCATGCGGACATAAGCTCACCACACTTCCCTAGCTGAGATAATGTTTTCCAATCATTCCCTGTATAAATTACTTTCCTCAAATAATAGTTAATGTTATTCTCCTACTTCATTCTTGGTCTACCAACTGGGTGTTTTCCCTCTAGTTTTCCTAAAAGAAGCTTCCTTGCTCGACTTTCATTCCACATTCGTTCCACATGTCCCGCCCATCGCAGTCGACGAGACTTAAATATTCTTATCATCTCTGGCTTCCTATAAAGACCATGTAGTTCAGTGTTGTGCAGTCTTCTCCATTCACCTGTCTGTTCATCTCTCTTTGGTCCAAAAATTATCCTAAGAACTTTATTCGCAATTACCCGAAATCTCCTTTTTTCCCATAAAGTGAGAGTCCATGTTTCACTTCCATATGAAATAACTGGTAGAATAATATTTTTATATATCTTCAGTTTAACATTTTTTTAAAAGAGTTGGGATGTCAAGAGTCTCTGTAATGCATAATAGCACGCATTTCCAGAATTGAGCCTATGTTCAATTTCTTTGTGCATCACATTCCTATTTGTGATTATTGTTCCTAGGTTTTTCAATTCAACCACTTCCTCAAAATTTCCCTCATGTCATTAGTTGTACATTTCCATTATATAATGTATTTCTACGTGTGACCAAATATTTAGTTTTATTGATATTTACTTCCAGTCCAATTTGTTAGTGTTACTCAATAGTGTGTGTGTGTTGGCCTTTAGTATCTCCTTGCTAGCACCCAGTAGTACTACATCATCAGCATAAACTAACAGCTTATCAATACCATTGAGTTGTAGACCTTCTTCATCCTCTAAAGTTTTGATGGCATGCTCTAGTACAAAATTAAATAGTAGAGGAGATGGTGCATCTCCTTTCTTTAACCCATTCTGGATTTCAATAGTATCCTAAAACTTTTTGCCTACATACACCCTACTCTTTGTGCCATTTAGACACATTCGTAATAGCCTAACTAACTTTTTAGTATACTATATAACTTCTCCCTCTTAATTTAATTGTATGCTTTTTTTGAAGTTTATGTAGGCCTATAGTTGCTGTACAGTACCATTATATTCTCATTTCTTTTCTAAAATCTGTCTTATACTAAAAGTCTGATCTGTTGTAGGTCTGTTTCTTCTAAATCCACATTGATGATCTTCTAGAATGTCATCACTATAAGGAGTAAGTCTGCTTACTAATATATTTGTTAGAATTTTGTACAAAGTTGAAAGTATGAGATGTACCTGTAGTAGTTGCAATCAGTTTTTTATCCTTTCTTATAAATTGGTATGAAGATCAATTCTTTCCATTAAAATTCTTCTAGACTTACTATTGTGTCTTTCTTTCATACAACCTTCTCTATTCATCCTAACATGGAGTCAGGTGGTAGAGAAGAATGTCCTACTATTAGAACAATTGGATCGATCTATGTAACTGAAGTATTGGTTTGATAAAGCCAATGGGTCAAAATTCCCATCAAAGTTATATTCTTATTTTTTTCTGGGACACCCATTCATGAACAGTTTAATATAAGTTACTTCTCTAAAATTCAGAGTTCTTAATTTATCATGTACATGGGTGATATTTCATTGGATCCTTTCATTCATTTAATTTCAGTCCATATTTTAGCAGTCACTGTTTGTTCAGTCTGTGAAGCAGTGAAGTGTCCCTCATAAACAATAAAATTATAGATATACAAATGCCCCACATAATATGCCTACTGATTGGTTACACAGGGGAGAAACATATTTATTTGACAGCTAAAACTCAATATCATAGTATTTTATTCTGGTTCCTTGAGCATTCCATAGAATGCTTTTGCCTTCAGCTTACATAATCTTAACTGACCTATCAATTTTTCTTTTGCAGGAGCACAAAAAGTGGTTGTTGTTAATTCCTTCAGACTAATGCAATCAGAACAAGGATCAGTTAATGAGCTTCTGAAGCTGTAGTTAAAGTCTTCTACTAATATTTGACAAAAATAGTCACATTTTACTTTCATGTTAATGTTTTCTTCACAACAAGCTTTCCATTATCTACATATACTACACTCAGTTTCCATATATTGCCATAATGTTTTACTTCTGCCATAATGA
Source organism: Diploptera punctata (assembly GCA_030220185.1). Classification (NCBI taxonomy): domain Eukaryota; kingdom Metazoa; phylum Arthropoda; class Insecta; order Blattodea; family Blaberidae; genus Diploptera; species Diploptera punctata. The sequence goes on along the minus strand of JASPKZ010007698.1, from coordinate 638,382 downwards.
GATGTTATATTTAAAAATCTTGAAGATTAAACAGCTGTCAGGGTGGTATCACGAAGGAAGCAATATAGAAAAATCAGTCACTGCCTGACCATCATTTTACTATTAGAAGGAATGAGTTTTGTAACTTTTTCATGAGCCTTGAATGAAAGAGCTTTGGTGGGGTCAGGATTATTAAACTGACCCAAACCTTCTGGCGGCACCATGGCCCTGGGATTGACTCAGTCTCTAACGGAAATGAGTACCCAGAAGCTTGTTCTGGAGGTAAAGACGGCCGTTACGCAGGGCTGACAACCCGGCTGATATCAAGTGCCGATTGTCCAGAAAAGTGGGAGCCTTAACCTCCTACTACCCTAAGGGCCTCCCGAGGCCTGTAGTGGGATACCTTTATCTTTACCTTTAAAAAGAAAAGGAAGAAATTAATTTTACTACAGTCCAATGGATTATTATGATGAGGGACTTCAAACACAACACATTACCATTCCTATCTCATTTCCTTTTAATGAAAACGCCATCTATGAGTTGTGTGAATTGGTCAAAGTACTCACTCTTAAGGTCGAGACATTACACAATCTACATTTTATATAAGGCATGTTCTGACAGATGAGAATATCTGGAGTCCGAATAAATGAAAGAAAATTAATGAATCCAGCTAAATGAAAGAGTCTGCTTAGGAATTGTCTTACTTACTTACTCACTGGCACTATCGAACCCGTAGGTTCATGGCCGCGCGGACATAAGCTCTCCATACATCCCTATCCTGAGCCAATGCTTTCCAATCATTCCCTGTATAATCTACTTCCCTCAAATCATAGTTAATGTTGTTCTCCCACCTCATTCTTGGTCTACCAACTGGGCGTTTTCCTTCTGGCTTTCCTATAAGAAGTTTCCACGCACGTTTTTCATTCCCCATACGCGCAACATGTTCTGCCCATCGCAGTCTATGAGACTTAACTGTTCTTATTATATCTGGCTTCCTATAAAGACCATGTAGTTCATTGTTATGTAGTCTTCTCCATTCACCTGTCTGTTCATCTCTCTTTGGTCCAAAAATTTTCCTAAGAACTTTATTCTCAAATACTCGTAATCTCATTTCCTCCCTTAAAGTAAGAGTCCATGTTTCGCATCCATATATTATAACTGGTAGAATAATAGTTTTATATATTTTCAGCTTAACGTTTTTTGAAAGGAGTTGGGACATTAAAAGTCTCTGCAATGCATAATAGCACGCATTTCCAGAATTGAGCCTATGTTTAATTTCTTTGTGCATCTCATTACTATTTGTGATTAATGTTCCTAGGTATTTGAATTCAGCCACTTCCTCAAAATTTTCCTCATTTGTCATTAGCTGTCCATTTCCATTATATACTGAATTTCTACGTGTGACCATATATTTAGTTTTACTGATATTTACTTCCAATCCTAATTTCTTAGTGTTACTCAATAGTGTGTGCGTGTTGGCCTTCAGTATCTCCTCGCTATCGGCCAGTAGTACTACATCATCAGCATAAACTAACAGCTTATTAATACCATTCAGTTGTAAGCCTTCCACATTCTCTAAAGATTTAATGGCATGCTCTAGTACAAAATTAAATAGTACAGGAGATAGTGCATCTCCTTGCTTCAACCCATTCTGGATTTCAAAAGTGTCTGAAAACTGTTTGCCTACAGGCACCCTACTCTTTGAGCCATTTAGACACATTCGTATAAGTCTAACTAACTTTTTAGGAATTCCGAACTCCAGCAGGATACTATATAACTTCTCCCTCTTAATTGAATCATATGCTTTTTTGAAGTCTACATATAGTTGATGTACAGTACCATTATATTCCCATTTCTTTTCTAAAATCTGTCTTATACTAAAAATCTGATCTGTGGTAGACCTGTTTCTTCTAAATGCACATTGATGATCTCCTAGAATGTCATCAATATAGGGAGTAAGTCTGCTTACTAATATATTTGTTAGAATTTTGTGCGAAGTTGAAAGTAATGGGATGCCCCTGTAGTTGTTGCAATCAGTTTTATCTCCTTCCTTATAAACTGGTACGTTAATTGATTCTTTCCATTCATCTGGAAGTCTTTTTTCCCAAATCATACTCAGCAACCAGCGTATGTTGTCCATCAATTTTTCTCCCCCTGATTTTATCAGTTCTGCAGGGATCTCATCTGAACCTGATGCTTTATACATCTTCAATTTTTCAATCACCATTTCAACCTCTAATGCACTTGGTTCTGCGACTAGCATTTCTGCTGTCTTTAAGTGATCCTCCTAAATGTCCTGTTCTGTATGTACATTTAATAGCTGATTAAAGTAACTTTTCCATCTATTTAATATACTCCTGGAATCTGCAATCATATCCCCATTTTCATCCCGAATTATGTTTGTTCTAGCATGAAATCCTTTCTTCTCTATACTAATTCCCTGATATAATTCTCTAATGTTCATATTTTTTGCGTGCTTAAAGGATCCCGAGAGCTCTGCCGGCGGTAGCATTGCTGCCGATAGGGTTACCCATGCCGGACTGGTCGAAGGTGATAAGCCAGACGAAAAAAGTACCTTGGTCGAAAGAGTGACGATCTTTCACCGTAAAAATACAACCGTCAAGAAATGCGGACATGGGTTCAACTGGGGTAAAATTTGTCGGAGGTCAAATAGTCCCCCATTCGGTTCTCCGGGCGGCGACTACTTCAGGGAACCCATGCCAAAGGCTCAAACACAGGGACATGTTCCTAGGAACATGGAATGTCAGGACTTTATACAATAGGAATTGTCTAAATGCTATAAATTTGGTGAAGTAAAGGAAAGAAATTCTCACTCACATCTGTAAGGAAATAATCATAACTAAATTAACTTGCCAAGAAATTCCCACTATGGGAGCACCTATGTATCCATAAGGGATGTGTGGGGAATATACAAAAGAAAGGAATTAATTTATTGCAACACTTATTTTACTAATAAGTCGATGAAAGCTTTTATTTTTCATTATGATTGCTATTACTCACCACCATGTTCATTATAATGGGCCAATGAAGATACTCGACAGAGCTGGGCAATCATTGCTGACATTATTAAGCATATATTGTGGCAGGAGGCCAACTCTCTGAACATGAACACCTATTTTGAGAAGATGGCTTTCAACAAAGTGTTACTTGTGTACACTTATTTGTATACAATTCTGAACCTTAGAGGTTTGCAACCTGTGCATGACTCATCAGAACCTTACCCGTGCATGACTCAGACACAAAGTTTGGAGTATATGTTCCTTAACAAAAAATGATCCTCTCTGCATGGCCTATCATCTACACCAGTATGTCAGTGGGTTTTTTACACTCTGTATATATGACTATTGAGTTTGATGTTATGAGGCATTTATTTCTCACGTTAGTGTTATTTCTGCATATCCTGGCAGGTATCCAACTGCAGTTAAAAGTGAGCACTGAGCATTAAGTGAGTTCGTTAATTTTGAATATTATTCAGTTTAGTCACACTGGTTTCTAAAAATTTAGAACAAAGAACTATAAAGATTCTCCCAGAGTTGATTCATTTTGTGATTATATGAACATTTTAAAGATAAGCGATCTATCCCTAAAGCAAAATCAACAGGCCGTATTCCTGTGTTTGATGAATTGTACTACAGATTCAATGTCTGTAGACACTAGAGGAACTCGCATTCAGTAACTTTAACATGTAAAAAAAACTTGGAGAAATTGTACATTGCTATAAATTTTAAACTGTTACATTCAATATTACACATTTAATAACCACTTGACAATGCTCCGCCCATTTGTATTCACTCTGCAAAATAATTGAGAATGGCAATCATATTATTATCAGTAGAGCCCGGATTTTATGTAATTACATATTCTGTTGCTGTGTATGTAGCTATAAAAAAGCTAAAATCTCGACGAATTAAACTGAAAAGACACTTATTCCAAAGTTTTATAATACATATTTTTACATATTTCAAGCTATAATACATATTTCACACCATAGTACATAATTTTACATATTGAGCGATTCCATGAAAATGTCATACCGAGGTGAAAATTTTGAAACTGACGCAGGGATAATTTTGTTGATGTAATATATATCTGTAAATATCAAATTTTATAATTCTATAAGAAAATGTTTCAAATGTGTATTATTTTAATCTAATAATAGCGGTAGAACTTGTCATATTCGAAACCTGAAAAAATACGCAAAATTTTACCAATTTCTTGTTTAACAATTTGGTCGTATCAATTCGTTTTATTTCACAAAATATTTTTTAAACCATGCGTTGGTCCTCCTTGGTCGTAAATGAAACAATATTAATTGCATTCTAATATTCTATATACCTTAAATGTGTCCTATAGTTGTTAACTTAAGTTATGGTCAGTCAGTCACAGAAAACGGATAAAAATTAATGTACACAACATAATAATTGATGGATTAAAATTTCCTCTTGGATTGTACGTTATCGGTACACAACTAACAAAAACGTATTGACGACATTTTCTTGTAAAGTCATTATTTTCCCGCTGGAGTCCCGTGACTGACTGACTTTTTGTCCCCTCATTTATATTACTAATACGTATGACGCAGTCAGTTGCTTGCTGGACTGCGCTGTGTATTAACATAAACATGGTTTAGGAAATCTGGTAGACTGTTGGGCTCAGCTGTTTCATAAAATTACTGACCCTTCGTATGTGACAATTTGAGGTAAAAGGCAGTCAGCGGAAGGATTTAAATGTAGAGTAATTACATGAAAACGTCATACCGATGTGAAAATTTTGAAATTGGCGCGGGAGTAATTTTTTCGGTCAGATATATTTTTTTACAGATGAAATTTTCTGTTTCTAGAAGTTAATGTTTGAAATACGGATTATTTTGATTCCAAAATTAATATTAGAACATGACATATTCCGAAACCTGAAAACACATGCAAAATTAAACGAAATTTTGTTTTACGATTTCACTGTATAAATTTGTTTTCTTTCACTGACTCTTTTGTTATACCATATTTCGGTCCTTCATGATCGTAAATGTAATACTAATAACTGTATTATAATATTCTAGATAATTAAACTGCGCCCTATAATTATTAAGGGTAAGGTACAGTCAGTCACATGAAACATACAAAAATTATTGTATACAATACGATAATGGATGGATTCAAATTTCCTCTCGGATTCTACGTTATCGGTGCATAACTAACAAAAAAGTATTAACGACATTTTCTTGTAAAGTATTACGTTTCCCTCTAGAATCCCGTGACTGACTTTTTAAAATTTATATTGCTACTACGCACGGTGCACTCAGTTGCTTTCTACACAGATTTTTAGAAAAGCGATTTCAACATCTTGCAGCTATTCCGGCAACTCATGGAGTTCACCATCTGAAAGTGTTGAAGCCGTATGTTATAGAATATGAACAAATTTCAAATGAGCAATTAGTGCGAAAAATTCACAAGTTTCGTGAGTGAAAGAAAATTATATTTTCATTAAAGACATTTAAATATTTCCTCATTATGCGATTCTTTAATATATATGTTATTGTGCTGTACCGCAATTGAAAAATTCGCAAGTATCGTGTGTAAAAGAAAATTATATTTTTATTAATGGCATTTAAATAATTCCTCATTATGCGATTCTTCAATATGTCACTACAGTATTGTGTACTGGAATTAAAAACAAGCGTACAGATCTAACGTGTTAAATGTGTGTGTGGGAGTCCTTGAACTTCAAAGGTTCTCGCATTAGTTTGACCTTTGACATGCCATGTGTGTCGTATTATCGGGGATCAACAGTGTGATGCTGCCACATTATAGTGCTAGCACTCACTTTGTGAAACAGAGCCATGCTTGTTGATTGCAACAACAGTTTTAAATAATATGAAATTACTTGTATAAAAAATACAATTGGCGTGGAGTATATGTGATTAAGTATGTATAACCGGTAGTGTAAAAGAAAATTATTATTGGGTGTAGCGTTATTGGAAACTAATAGAGTGAAAATACGTATGACAAACGCTGTACTATGTGCGACAGCTGAGAACGGTCATTCATAAAGTAAGATTTCGCGCATTGTTAGAGATTTCTTTCAATTGTTTAGTTTAAAAATAGAACTCTAATCAGCAATATAATTTGTAATTAGTTGCTTTGAGAGAAATATAACAGAATTTTCCACATTTAAATATAAATTTTAATAATTTGTATACTGTACATTTCCGTTAATTTTTTTGTTTTTAAGTTGAGACGCGTGAAAGTTAATTTTAGTGTTCTGGAACGATCACTGCAAATTCCATATCGGCATTTTTATTTATTTCAATGATTCAATTCATTAACAGCATCAGATAAATTTTAATCAGTTAATATGGATATAATAAAGTTATACTCATATTAGGCATATTTAACTATAGAGAAGGCCCTTTGTTGTTAAGAAGTTAATATTTTCTTTATTTTGCAAAATTTAAAATGATACATGGTAACCTAGTTAAATAAATTACACTATTTATTTAATCTTTTTACAGCATAGCAAATAGTACATTTCCTATACATGATAAAAGGAGTGAAGTTCTTTATTCATCTCCATATTATCGCTTTTATCTATTATCCATCCATAGTAATTCTGCCCGAGGGCAGGTCTTTCCTTGCAATCATAACATTTTCATGCCATGCTTGCAGCTTTACTAGGCAACTGTAGATGTGGTAACTTCCCGTTGCTTTCCACACCGGTGAAGGATGATGATGATGATAATGATGATTGATGGCCATATGGTTTCGGGGACCGTTTGGGCCTTAAAGTTTTCCTGACATTTGTCTTACAGGTGAGGAAAACCCCGATAAAAACCTCACCCAGAAAAACTGTCCTGACCGGGGATCGAACCCGGGCCCGCTGCGTGACATTGCAGCACGCTACCTCGAGACCACAGTGGTGGACTTACCTATTATAATTTCATATTATTTTGTAATATTTGTATAATATTTGCAGCTGCATAATATTAAAATGTTAATAAAATTCAGATATGTCAGTCAGTCACAAAATGTAGTTAGTCAGTCACACATCACATATTATGTTATAACTCTGGTCTTAATTGTGATTTTTGTTTCGTTTTTTATTGAGAATGTAACTTCAAATGTGTCCTCCAAACGGTATTTTGGAAAATTGAATTAGGAATCACACTTCAGAGAATGATGCAGATGAACATGTTAAGCTGCATGATGAGTTGACATTTATGTCAGTCAATCACACATACTTTGATAGTTAATAAATAGTACTGTTTTTCTTCAAAAGTTATATATTTAAGTACAGTCTTAACCACACACTATTCATCTATCATATCACGTAGATAACACCCCTAATTTCACTCAATTGTAATATTTATGCAACCATTTTGCTGCAAAAGTGTATTGTAAATGTCAGTCAGTCATATATGGAATTGCTCTATTTTAATATGTTTTGCGGAATTATTATAAATTTTCGTCAATCCCTTTAATTTTCGTTACATAGCAAGAAAGGAAAATCAATTGTAATTATTATTATTGTGCTTCTCATGCATTATCGTCAATCCTATACATTTCCATTGCATTTAAAGCTAAATTGTACGAGTTTGATGCAGACAACAATGACTTGTTTTAAACATTTTTTCTTCCTTGTTCTCAAACGTTTCAAAATTTATAACAGTCAATTGAATTTAATTTTACCACAGCACTAGTTGCGTCTTCGTTGTCTTCAAAGCTAAAAACGTGGATTTCTGTTGGCAGTGCTCTAATCACTGATGGTAAAACAGTCATCTGCCAAACTTGTGAAAACTTATTGGGTGTACGATAAAATATCAAATTTAACTACATTTACGAAACAATCTGCATATTAAAATAAAAAACGAGTTTCTTCAAAGAAACAGGTACTACTTACACAATTTCAGGGACAGCCCACATCATCTAATAGTGAATTTTACAAAGAACTCTGTATGGCGTTGTTTGCAGGGAACATAACATGGAACAAACTTCAGATACCTGCATTTAAACATTTCTTACAAAAATACTGCAACCTCAACATTCCCAACCAGTCCACTCACAGGAAGAATTACATAGATTCTTGTTATGTTGACATATATGAAAAAATCAGGATTGAAATAGGCAACTCACCTATATGGATTTCTGCTGATGAGAGGACAGATGCTGCAGGCCGTTTCTTCGCAAATCTAATTAAAATATTTAGTTTATAAATGTCAAGTCCAGCATAATAGCCCATAGGTGATGGACAAAAATAAAAATAATAATAATTGTTTGTTATTATCCATCATCTATAGAGGACATATTCATTACTACTGATAATCTTCAAGAGAGCCGGGCTACAACCTTACGGAACAGAAAAGAAGTTCTGAGATAAGAGATCAATTAAATATATTTAAATTGACGGATGAAATTGACAAAAAAAGAAAAAATTGGTACAAACATCTACTAAAAATGCCAGATGATATACGTTATAAAATGATTTAAAACTACAGACCCACAGGATCTAGAAGTCAAGGAAGACAATTTGCTAGATGGAAAGAATAAATATCTTGAAGTCCGAACGGGCCAGAGGGCCTAAGCCTTGATGTTGTAATAATAATAATAATAATAATAATAATAATAATAATAATAATTGGGCAGACGAGGTTAGGAGAGAACTCCAAAAGATTGGGATGGGCTGGATATGGGAAAAAGGGACTGAAAATCGCAAGAACGTGTGGAGAAAAATAAGGAGGAGGTACTTAGATGTAAACCAACAAGATACCTTCACCGAATGTACAGGAAAACGCTCACTGTGTTTACAAAGAGACCTAAAACACGTCTGGGGAAAAGAATCGTATATACTCAACCTAGGATTTAAGGAGAGATCAGGGCTTGCTTGGTTTAGGCTAGGGGCATGGAAATTTCTAAAAATCAGCGACGATCACGATATGCGAATATGTCCAATGTGCGGGAACTTTGAAGATGAGATACATATATTAGGAAAATGTAATGATTTAGAATATTGGAGACGTCAGTTATTACCGGAAAGATTTCTAAATTCAAATCGGGAAAGATTGGCATGCTACGAGTTATTGGTAAATCCAGAAAATTGGATAAACCTCGGTAAATTTCTGGACAAAACGCGAAAAATAAGGACAACACTCATTCATGAATAAATATATGTTATCAAAATGCAATACCATTAATTATTAACAATTATATATAAATTAATTAGTGTATAATGCTGTTGTGTTATTATTTAATTGAAATATTAATGTGTTTTCTTTATGTAATTGTAATGTTAATGTTTTTTTTAGTGTATAATGCTATTGTGTTTTATGTAATTGTAATGTTATTGCTATTGTGTTATTACTTAATTGTAATATTATTGTGTTTTCTTTATGTAATTGTAATGTTAATGTTTTTAGTGTATAATGCTATTGTGTTATTATTTAATTGTAATATTTTTATTGTGTTTTCTTTATGTAATTGTAATGTTATTGCTGTTTTAGTTTATTTTTCTTTACACTAGTACCAATTATTACCTTATTGTAACGGACTGTCAACAGCACGTACGGCTTACTGCCCGTGCGACCCATATTTGTAAATAATATTGTAAATATCTTACTTTTTGTCTAATAAAGTCCTACTACTACTACTACTACTACTACTACTACTACTAATAATAATAATAATAATAATAATAATAATAATAATAATAACAATAATAATAATAATAATAATAATAATGGGATGTATCAAATGATGTGAAGAATGTAATTACTTGGGGATCAACATTGACTCAAAATGTACCCAAGAAAATTACATAAAATATAGTATTCAAAAAGGCAGATCGGTAAAAATAATGTTAAATGGAGTTTTGTGGGATACGAAGATAAGAATAGATACCTAATTAGAAATTTATAAATCCATAATTCGAAGCACGCTAACATACGGTGCAGAAACTTGCGATTGAATAAAAATTTGAGTTAAAGCTTATGTCTACTGAAATGGATTGTTTCCGGCGCTCAACTAGACATTCTAAATTGGAAAAAAAAAATCAGAAATACAATCATCACACAACAAATGAAAGTCCATAATTCAATATTAGATTTTGTGAGATACAGATAACTAGAATGGTATGGTCATATACGTAGGATGCCAAAGGAAAGATTACCCAAACAAACTTAGGAATGGATTCAACCTGGAAGAGGAAAGAGAGGTCGACCTAGATTTAAATGATGGATGATGTAAGAAGAAGTATGAGGGAACTAGGTCTGGAAGAATTGGAATGGGAAGATAGAGAAGAAAGGAGAAAGAAGATTAACGTTTAAAAAGCTTTGGGCATAGGAAGATGTTATATTACAATGTAAACTTGTTTATAAATAAATAAATAAATAATAACAATGATAATAATAATTATAATTGTTTCGTTTGTCAGAGTTTGAGTTCACAAACTCCTTTCAAAGGCCACGAGCTAAAGTGGACTGTATGATTTATAACTAAGGAAATGTAAGAGAATACTCTAGTCAAGTTTAACTTAAATAATTCATTTATTTAACGAACAAACATATCACTTCATTTCAAGATTAATACAATTACTGCAAACTCAGTAATGATTTATTTTATGCATTTTTGCAGAGATGTTGTACACGTTTTGCCTTCACGAAATCTTAACTTCATCTGAGGGCTTGAGGGTGATGCAAGGTAATATACGCATGCAGACCCAAGCTTCCAGACGCTTCTACACTCAAAGGAAATTAGTGACGGGAAGTTGAGCGCGGAGGGATACAAATTATATGAAACCCTTAAATATAAAATACATAAAATCAAGTAAAATAAGAGTTAATCATACCCCCACGCACTGATCAACTGATCAGTCCAACAGGAATTAGTCCAATTAGTAAATTTGCAGAAATTTTAGTCAGAATTGAATACATATAACGATTTGCATAAATTCACATAAAAACGAATACAAAAAAAAATAATGATTGTCTGAAACAAACCACAAAAAATTAAAAAGTAAACGATTATGATTCACAATAAATTTCCTTTAAATTCTTGATGTAAAGTTTTCAAAGTTTGATTGTAAATTCACAAAGTTAACTTGTTGGAAATGGAACTAGTTTTACAATGGGCCTTTGTAAAATTTTGTTTCGTGCAACCTAGACAGTTTCGACTTTTACTGAACAATCACTACCAGGAGGAACATTTATTATTCGGCCTGTACGCCAACACAATAGAGGTGTATTGTCTTCTATAATGTTAACTAACTGCCCAATTTCCAAATTTGGTAGTTTTTCGTGTCATTTGTTTCTCTGCTGTAGATATAGAATACAATTTCTGGACCATGTTTTCCAGAAAGATTCAAGCATGTGTTGAATGTGTTGCCACCTACCCAAAGAACTGAGGGTGCAGGGCAAGCATTTAAGGAACGACCAATAAGGAAATGTCCTGGGGTCAAAGGTTGATAACATGACACTTCATCAGAAATTTCACTTAATGGCCTAGAATTCAATTTAGCCTCAGTATGGCATAATAATGTATTGTACTCTTCGTAATTAAGAACAGTTAACCCAATTATCTTCTTTAAATGAATTTTCATACATTTAACGTCAGACTCACATAGACCACCCATATCAGGATTCTTGGCCGGTATAAATTTCCGGTTAAAATTAGTAGAAATAGAAAGGTTGTGAATTTCATCCTTTATCTTAGAATCAGAAAGAAATTTCTTGGGAAATTTGAGGTTATGGTAAAATTGGTTCATATAAGTAAAACCTCTCTTAAAAGTATTGAGATTAGAAAACTTATTTACACATTCATGGATATTGAAAGCTGAAGATTGAGATTCATTGTTACACAAAAGATTAACTTTAGTTTAATTCTTCATATCTGGTAGTTCAATATTTCTACAGTGAAATAATGGGTGATTTGTTAAGTTTTCATATAGACGATGTGGACCATGCCACCATAACTCAAGATTACATAGCTCATGGGGCATCAACCACGGGTACGTAGATCAGCGGGATTGCTGTTAGTGGGAATGTGAAGCCAAGATTGTGTATTTGTTGTTTCCTGTATATCGGATACTCTGTTTGCGACAAATACATGAATCTTAGAGCACGTAGTGTTTAACCAGTGGAGGACTATTGTTGAATCACTCCAAAGATATATAGCGTCAATACTATTTAGTTTAAGAGATTTAAATGTCTTGTTTAAGAGTCTGGCCAATAGGACAGCTCCACACAACTCAAGACGTGGCAGAGATTGATGTTGATAGGCATAACCCTAGATTTGGAAGTAATTAGTGAAACGTGGGTCTGTTCATTATTATAGATTGATTTGACGTATATGCATGCACCATAGGCAGATGTGCTAGCATCGCAAAACCGTGAATTTCAAGTCTCGTTACAAAGGGAGAAAGAAGCAACTTTCTATCGATCTTTAAATCTTTTAAAGAAGATAAACCATTAGATGTGCATAACCATTCTTCTTGAATGCCCATAGGTAGAATATCATCCCATGATATTTTAAGTAACCATAGTTTTTATAACAATATTTTGCATTTAATAATAGTGGGAGCTGAAAGTCCTAAGGGATAAGGAATGCTTGAAATAGCAGATAATAAGATTCGCTTATTAAACTTATTTATTGGCTTAAATGAATGTGGAAAATGAAATGTATCATGTGAGGAGTTCCAAGACATTCCTAATGCTATAACTATGTTCTCACCAAAGGAATTTTCCTTACATTGATCTATACGAAGTAAATGTTCAATAATTTGGATAACTTCAGGAGAATTAGATGACCACTTTCTAATGGGAATGCAACCGAGGGACAATAGATGAACTAACTGTTCATAAAGTAGTTTAGCTTCTTCAATTGTAGAACAACCTCCTATAAAGTCGTCAACATAAATACTATCTAATAAGGCTTGAGGTGCAATGGGAAAATTATCCTTATTTTCATTAGCAAAACTAGGCAGCGTGTTGCTAAGAAACTAGCACATGGGATACCATACGTTACCGTGGTAAGGTGGTATGACTGTAGCTGATCCTCAGTAGATTTCCTACACAATCTTATGTAATTTCCTATTATCAGGGCGAATCTTAACTTGTCGATACATTTTGGCAAAATCAGCTGTGAGCAAAATTTCATACTTTCTAAATCCAAGCATGATTGTAAACAAATCATCTTGTACATTAGGTCCAACGCACAAAATATCATTAAGTGAAAAGTTGTTGCAAGATTGGATACTAACCTCAAAGACAACTCTAGTCTTAATTGTACTAGACGTACGCTTAAAAAGAGCTTGATGGGAAATATAAAATTCTCCATTTTCAAACTTATTAGCAATTGGTTCCATATGTCCTAGACTAATATACTCATCCATAAAAGCTGACTAATCAGAGTGAAGTTTAGGGTTAGAATTAAATCTATTCTCTAAGAGACTCATACGCTTAACTGATTTATTACAAGTATTGCCAATATTTACCTGCAATCTAATTGGAAGGCGATCCATAAATCTGCCTTCGTGAGTACGAGTGGTGTTCTCGACAAAATGGGATTCACAAAACTTATCCTCTTTAGTTTGTGGGATTTCATTGATCTCGTCAAATTCACAAAACTTACTAATGTTTCTATCAATAACATCTCTCTTAATAAAATAACATACAGGATGATATGGTCGTTTAACACAATGGGAGGGTACTTGACGTCCTAAAACTGCTCAGAAATTATTGGGCAAAATAGTAGGATACCCCTTCCTAAATTTAGGGCTTCCTGTTATGCTATTGAAAACAACTGTAGAACCTAATAATAGGTCAACGTTACCTCGCTTGAAGAAATGAGGTTCAGCGAGCTCTAAATTCTTAGGAATGTCCCATGAACTAATATCAATACTTGACTCTGGTAATGAACCTGTAATGGTATCTAAAATTGCAAATTGCAAGACTTAATAACATTAGCAGCATATGAATTATTTAAACCTGGCGCCTTAAAATGTGTTCTATTAATGGGCAAGTTTAATCTATTGTCTAAATTAGCAGGGATGAATGACTCGTGTGAACCTGTATCAAGAATGGCTCTGGCAGTTATTAATTTACCAGAGGCATTTATAATCTTCACTAATGCAGTAGACAAAATGGACTTAATGCTCGAGGCATTTCTTGATTTTAATGAGATATAGTTTTTATTCTCATCTTTAGAATTAGAATTGACATCCCTATCTATATGTAAAATGACATGATGGAAACCATTACATTTTTCACATCTTTATTTACAATTATTTGGTTTGTGAGCATTTATTTTAGCACAGCCAAAACATAAATTCTTAGATCTGAAAAATTATCTTTTTTCTTTAACATTTAAACGTTTGGATTTATAGCAATTTAATATACCATGATTAGGTATAGTACTATATAGACATCTTTCAATTGAAGTTGAAAATGATTTACTATCTCCCTGATTATTCATTTTAGACTTAGGGGTAAAAACTGTTTTTCTTCATAGTCATGTATTTCTAAGGCTTGAGCTTTACTTTCAATATAACTGTGTACCGAAAGTATGCATGTATGTATGTATATATATATATATATATATATATATATTGCATTTTCAATGCAAGCACATTTTGCACTTTTTCAAACCTTTTTTGTCTCCTTTGCAGCATTTTATTCCCAAAATAATGTGTGTGTATATATATATATATATATATATATATATATATGTATATATGTATATATTTATATATACACACATAATTGTGGGAATAAAATGCTGTAATGGAGACAAAAAATGTTTGAAAAGTGAAAAATGTGCTTGCATTGAAAAAAAGGTGCAAAAAAAAGAGCTAGCATTGAAAAAAGGTCATCAAAAAACACAATTAGGGGCATTTATTTAATGTTTTCTTTGCAAGACAATCTAATTTGCGCATTGTAGTAACAACAAAAAATTAAGGTGCAGCACCTAAAATTCCTAGCTCTAATTATTACATTCTTAGTGCACAAAAATCCTGAGTAATTTTTCTTGCACAATGGAGGTCCTGTATCATAGATCTGAGGCATATAAAGAACCAGAAGACTGAAATAATACCCCACCAAGCAAAATTCTCAGCTCGCCCTTGCCCATTGTTGAAATGAAAAGCTATTGACCAGAGACTGTTAAAAAATATAAAGAAATTAACCACCACTTTGTATCTTTGATGCTATCTTCCTGAGAAGTGACTGATGTGAAAAATTAATGGTGTTGTATTGGCGTCATTTGCAGATTTGCAAATGAACAAATTACAGATAATATTTGATTGGTCTCCTCGCCGCCTGTATCAATGGCAGTTGAATGGAGGGGTCTAGTGAGAGAGAGAGAGCTATGCCACTGTGAGAAGAAATGGAAATAGTCAGTGCTATTTATAATAAAATCTATATATTTCCTTTTGCATAGTTTACATAACAATAAGTTAAAGAATAAAAAAGTTATCCCTTTATTGTAAAGCTAAATGTATCCCATTACAGGCCTCAGGAGGCCCTTGGGTAGTAGGAGGTTAGAGTTCCCACTTATCTGGACAATCGGCACTTAATACCAGCCGGGTTGTCAGCCCTTCGTGACGGCCGTCTTTACCCCAGAACAAGCGTCTGGTACTCATTTTTGTTAGAGGCTAAGTCGACCCCAGGACCTTGATGCCGCCAGAAGGTTTGGGTCAGTTTTAAATATTCTGCCCCCACCGGGACTCGAACCCTCGACCTTCCGGCGTGTCCCATCCCTTTATTGTACAAATAATTGTATAATATATTGCTTTAAACCCCAATTTATTTTCATTTCTTCTCAAAGTGGCATAGGTCCCTCTCTCACTAGACCCCTGAATTGTTACTGACTGATTATGGAATTGCTTGTTTGCCTACTTGATATTTCACATCTTTTGGCAACAATAACGAAGTATTATAGTTATCTACTTAGAGGAAGTTCTTGGTGGATATTTTTTTAACTTTGCACTAACACTAGTAATACAATGTGATAATATAGTGATTTATTAACACAGAGTATTACTAGTGTTAGTGTAGAATTAAAAAATAATTAACAGTAATGCTAGAGTCACCAATATGTTTGAATACAATATATTCTGAATGATTCAGACAAGAGATGGAGCTAAATAGGCCTTTGAACAGTGTGATGTCATATCCCACACCCTTCAGCTGTATGAGCTTGAGTTTTATTATGCCTAGTACATGTAGGTACTCCAATATGTGGGCTTACTGAAAAAATGAACTGATATACTTCATACACCATTTCTTATATTTGCTTACCCCAAAGTGCATATTGGGGCTTTGGTTTTTAATTTTTACATGAAATTATACCGGCAAGATGTTAAAAAAAACAAAAGAAAATACAAAATAGAATCACAATCCGTTCAAACACCTCATTGCATAAGCTTTAGACAAAAGTGATACTCATTGGCTAGTAAAGGTGATGTCACTTTCTTTTGCTATTCCGCATCCAGCTTTTGTGCCAACTACCTACATTCATACAGCTCAACAATTCTAGTAGCAGATTTGCTGCTCAGTTTTTAGTAGGCAATGATGCACTAACATTTTTTTCACTGGTTGAGTGGAAGAGAGGGTGTTAATTGTTAATTCTGCCACTTTAAATAAATCATTATTAATGTTATTATTGTTATAATTATTATCATTATTATTATTATATTAATTTTTCACAATGACACCATATTATAACTTTTCTGGTACTCTCTCCTTGCATTGGCGCAGGAATGTAACAATTTTTTGAGTTTTGGGTGCATGGAAGACAGAGATTATTGTTATTGTTGTCATTATTGCTGTTGGTGTTGTTATTCATAGGAGAGAAAAATATTAAAATTGAATTGATTATAATATAATCAATTTAATTGTATTAATTAAATAAAAATAAAACGTAGTTTTATTTGATTTTCATATTTATCATATAATTCAGTGACAGCTGTTTCGGTACACTGTACCTTCTTCAGACATGTTAACAAATTATGAATTGTGTTCCAACTGATCTAAGCAACAATACAACAATATTTATTTAAATTTTTTAAATTTAACAAAGGGGATTCATTCAAATCAAGTTGAGAATTTAACAGTTTTTTACTACTTTTAAATTTATTAATTTCTACAGCCTCCAAAAGATCTAACTTCTTACCCTTATCACAAATATGTAAAATTTCAAAATTTGGATCGAAACAATGATTAAATTGGAATAGGTGGTTAGCATTTATCCGGATAAAGGAACACATGAGAGCATATAATAGAAATTTAGAAAATTCAAAATATGCTAACCACCTATTCCAATTTAATCATTGTTTCGATCCAAATTTTGAAATTTTACATATTTGTGATAAGGGTAAGAAGTTAGATCTTTTGGAGGCTGTAGAAATTAATAAATTTAAAAGTAGTAAAAAACTGTTAAATTCTCAACTTGATTTGAATGAATCCCCTTTGTTAAATTTAAAAATTTAAATAAATATTGTTGTATTGTTGCTTAGATCTGTTGGAACACAATTCATAATTTGTTAACATGTCAGAAGAAGGTACAGTGTACCGAAACAGCTGTCACTGAATTATATAATAAATATGAAAATCAAATAAAACTACGTTTTATTTTTATTTAATTAATAAATATGGATTTTCATCAAGTAAACACCAACTCAATTGATAATTTAATTTTAATATAATATGTAGATACAAGACCATAATTATACTTTATATACCGTACTGCTTTCAATATTCACATTTATGTAGTGTGGATTTGATACCATATGAAATGTTTTATTACTTAAAAAGGTTTGTATTCTTGTAGTAGCCTTAGGGTTGTAAGAGGTAGTGACGTGTATATAACCTCTCCTCTCCAATTTTCATCCTCGTCTTCTCGTGGTACAACCCGTTTTCACAAACGAGGCTCTGAGGAGTGAGTCATGGCGGTATAACCTTTCCATCGGGTACTGAGTAAATGCGGTATCCCAATGTATGTCCAGAGACTAAAATGTAGCAGTCCTACCTCTGGAATACTTAGTGTCGGGCCAGTAACCCGTCCTAAAGAACCTCAATTTTACTTGCAAGTCACAAAAGACTTTTGGACAGTGTTTTTCTTGAGGTCGAAACAGGTCAAAAATGGCCTAAATTTGTGAATGTATTATAATGATGATGATGATAATAGTAGCCCTACCTGTATCAATAGAAAAAATTTATTTGTTTTTTTTTTAAATAAACACTTTTTTCAGGTGCCGTTTGAATTCAACGAAGAAGCCCTCGAGGAGGTTATTTTAAATTTTGAATTTCAAGGAGAGGTAATTAAACTCTTATACTTATTGCACGCTGCATGTTTTTCATATATTGCATATGTTTATTAAATTCTTTACATTTATTTTTTCTAGAGATATTCTTCAGGAGCTAAGTTTCTCTCTGGAGTAATATAAATATAGTACAGTAGAAATTTCTGGTTTTCCAACTATTTTTATGATATATTGACTTAGGCTTTCACGGCCGGAGTTACTATGATGATCTAGAAGATTTTCGGGCTGCTGGACGTGGTCTTGAGGCTTGTAGTTCCCCAACGTTTCGCCAGAGACTGCGTCCGGCATCATCAAGGGTTGTCTTGAGTCTGGCAATTTTGTCGACTACCTGCTCTATTTATACATTTTATACACGTCGCGGATAAATGTATAAATAGAGCAGGTAGTCGACAAAATTGCCAGTCTCAAGACAACCCTTGAGGATGCCGGACGCAGTCTCTGGCGAAACGTTGGGGAACTACAAACCTCAAGACCACGGCCAACAGCCCGGAAATCTTCTAGATCATCATATTTTTAGGATGTTTATTTTTTTACATAAGAAAATAACAGAGGAGTATCATTGGCATAGAAGGTCATCCTTCTCGACAAGTCAATCAACTGAAATATTAAATTAGAAGCCCTTAGTTACTGCATATTCTCTGTATTACTATATGGTTGCCAATCATGGTCATTACCGGAAAACTGCAGTCAATTATCCCAATTTGGAAACAAAACGTATTGTTATTATTTTTACTGTTTTTTTTACTAATGACACCAGGTTGTCTTACAACATTTCTGTCATTCTCTTCTGGCATTGGCAGAGCTGTAACCAACTTCAGAGGTTGGAGTGCATGGAAGGCAGAGATTAACATTATTATCATTGCTATTGTTATTGTTGCTGTTATTATTGCTATTGTGTTGTTATTCACTGGAGAGAAAAATATTAAAATAACTTTGGTTTAGAGGCAAAACAAGAAATGGATTGATGAGCAATGTGCCGACATTGTAAAGAAAATAAAGCTAGCAAAAATGAAATGGTTACACGAGCCAAATGAGGTAAATTTAGAACAATTGGGTAGTGTTAGACGGGAAACCACGGGGTTACTAAAGAGTAAAAAGAGGGAATATTTGAGAGAGAAGATTGATGATCTTGAAATTAATGCCAAAAATAGGATCATTAGAGAATTATATCAGGGAATCAGGATAGAAAAGAAAGGGTTACATTCTAGAAAAAAAAATTATGAATGAAATTGGGGATATGATTGCAGATTCCTGGAGTATTTTGAATATATGGAAAAGTTACTTTAATCAACTATTAAACGTACATACAGAACAGGATACTGACGAGGATAATTTACAGACAACAGAAATGCTAGTCGCAGAACCAAGTGCATTATAGGTTGAAATGGCGATAGAAGAATTGAAGCTGTATAAAGCATCAGGTTCAGATGAGATCCCAGCAGAACTGATAAAATCAGGGGGAGATGGACATGATCCGCCAGTTGCTTAATATTATTTGGGATAAAGAAGTTATTCCAGATGAATGGAAAGAATCAATTATCGTACCAATTTATAAGAAAGAAGACAAAACTGATTGCAACAACTATAGGGGCATCTCATTACTTTCAACTTCGAACAAAATTCTTACAAATTTATTAGTAAGCAGACTTATTCCCTACAATAATGGCATTCTAGGAGATCACCAATGTGGATTTAGAAGAAACAGGTCTAAAACAGATCAGATTTTTAGCTTAAGACAGATTTTAGAAAATAAATGGGAATATAATGGTACTGTACATCAACTATACGTAGACTTCAAAAAGGCATATGTTTCAATTAAGAGGGAGAAGTTATATAGTATGTTGCTAGATTTCGGAATTCCTAAAAAGTTAGTTAGACTTATATACGAAAGTGTCTAAATGACACAAAGAGTAGGGTGCGTTGTAGGCAAACAGTTTTCGGATACTTTTGAAATCCACAATGGGTTGAAACAAGGAGATGCATTATCTCTTTTTTACTATTTAATTTTGTACTAGAGCATGCCATCAAATCTTTAGAGGATGAAGAAGGCCTACAAATTCAATGCCATTAATAAGCTGTTAGTTATGCTGATGATGTAGTATTATTGCGCGATAGCGAGGAGATACTAAAGGCCAACACGCACACACTACTGAGTAACACTAAGAAATTGGGACTGGAAATAAATATCAATAAAACTAAATATATGGTCACACATAGAAATACATTATATAATGGAAATGGAGAGCTAATGATAAATGAGGTAAATTTTGAGGAAGTGGCTGAATTCAAATACCTAGGAACAATAATCACAAACAGGAATGAGATGCGCAAGAAAATTAAACATACGCTCAATTCTGGAAATACGTGCTATTATGCATTTCAGAGACTCTTGACTTCCCAACTCCTTTCTAAAAACGTTAAACTGAAAATATATAAAACTCTTATTCTACCAGTTATATTATATGGATGAAAAACAAGTACTCTTACTTTAAGGGAGGAGAGGAGATTACGAGTATTTGAGAATAAAGTTCTTAGGAAAAAGTCCCGCGCCGTAGCCGAGCGGTTAAGGTAGGAAGCCTTGGCGCAGAGCTACGGGACTTGCGCTGGTTCGAGTCTCCATGGGGGAAGAAATTTTCTCATGGTATTTCGGCCAGTATGGGACCGGTGCCCACCCAGCATCGTGAGGCAATTGGGTAGCTACAATAAGTAGCGGCTCCAGGTTGAGGAACCAGCTATAACGGCTGGGGGACTCGACATGCTAACCACATGTCACCCCTACACTGGCTGTTGATCATCTACCTCTGTGATTGACACATGTGGATGTGAAGGGCCAGCAGCCGGCTGGTAAAAGGGCAACCGCTGAAAAGTGGAAAGACCCTCAATCGGATCGGAAAATTTTTGGACCAAAGAGAGATGAACAGACAGGTGAATGGAGAAGACTGCATAACAGTGAATTATATGGTCTTTATTGGAAGCCAGTTATAATAAGAACAGGTATGTCTCGTAGACTGCGATGGGCAGGACATGTGGCACGAATGAGGAATGAAAGACGTGCATGGAAGCTTCTTGTAGGAAAACCATTGGAAAACGCCCAGTTGGTAGACCAAAAATAAAGTGGGAGAATGACATTAACTATGATTTAAGGGTAGTAGATTATACAGGGAGTCATTGCAAAACACTGGCTCAGGATAGGGATGAATGGAGAGCATATGTCGGCGCGGCCATGAACCTACGGGTTCGATAGTGCCAGTGAATTGAGTTGAATACACGATCATAATTATATTTTATTTACTGCTTACAATATTCACTTTAATGTGGTATGGGTTTTAATGGCATCTGTAATGTTTCATTTAGAAAGGTTTGTATTCCTGTAGTAGCCCAACCTGTATCAACAGAATATTTTTTTTAATACAGGATTCTTATTTTTCTGGTGCAGATTGGACATATTGAAGAAGTAATTGAAATATTTTTATAAATCCATTCGGGAGCTAATTAAAATCTTACAATTATTGCAAACTGTGATTTTTTTCTGTCTATTTCATCTTTTTGTACATTCTTTACATTTATTTTTTCTGGAGTCATATTTTTCAAGAGCTACGTTTCTTTCAGGAGTAATATAAGTATCAAGTATTATGGATTTCTGGTGTCCAAAATATTTTTTATAATATTTATTAATTTTCTTTTACATAAGCAACAGAAAAGTATCATTTGAATGGAAGCCATTTTGGAGTCTTCAATCCAACCCTCTGGAAAAGTCAATCAACTGACATCTTAAATTAGAGACTCAAAACACATGCATATTTGCTTATTACTATATGGTTGCCGGCCTTGTTCATTAATAAGGAAACAATAGTCAACATCCTAATCTGTCAAATAAAAATGACAAAGGAAAATACTGGGAATTTCCATAAAATATAAGATATCCAACAAAACGCTGTGCCAATTATTTAGCAGCAAACATGTTGCCGAGATGCATATATTCAGACACCATGTGGGGTCCTTTTGCCGATAGGAGAGGCTACAGAAGACGGAGAATCAGATGGGAGGATTTTTGTGAAGGAAGCAGCTAATCAGTGGTCAAGGAGAACAAGAGATAGAAGTGGAGAAAACTTGTAAAAATCTGACTCAGATTGTGGACTAAATCCAAGCCGAGCGATTGACCTTGTGATGGAGTGTAAGTGAGTAAGTGCTTCAACCAAAGGCACTAAGGAATTAAATCATCGTCATTTGTGTTATTTATATCAATGTGAATCAAGGGTGCAGATATTTGTGTTTGAGCACAAGGTAGGCATATGTTTGTGTGTGTTTAATCTATTATACCCTGTATACGAGTGTGTACATTTTATAAATAGAATTAGACTAGGTAGTATGGAATGTCATGACTAGGAAATAGAATATGTGGAAACACAAACCATGTGTAATATGAACAACCACTTACTTGGAGTGGCTCTCTAAATACGTTTTTTTAGAGTCTTCCCTGTTCTAGGGGGTTCTTCCCTAAATACAGCTATTCATTCATTAATTCATTCAAGGTACACAATTTTTTAATCTAAGCTGGCAATGCTATATCATTGAGTGATGAGAACATTTAAACTGCCATAGTGCACTATAAAATGTAATTTGAAAGAATAGAATGTGTTATTTTTCCTAGTAGTATTGGTGAATTGGATCCTACCTTCAATAATGTGGATATTCAACTTCTTGTTTATAAGGAAGGCAGTGGCACAATGAGCAATTCCTTGCAAAAAATCTATATTTCAAACTGGGGCAATATAATTCCAACGAGGGAAAGAATTCATATGTTGGTAACACCAGCTCATTTATCAAGATGGATTGCTGCTGCACTTCCAGTGGAAGATCTCATTTGTAGTTTTGAAGCAATTTGTTGTATTTTTCACGTGGAATAAAGACATTTTTGTTGTTTTAAATTATTGCTTTTGAATGTAGTAAAATGGTATGTATGACTGTTTTGAGTTTAGAAATGATATTTCGTCTTCTTCATCCAACCAAGTCTTCGGCCCATAGGCCTGTTACGATCTCACTGATGAATTTTGTATCCAGCGTTTTCTTGGACAGCCCAGATATCTCTTCCCGTTGGATTAATATCGAAGCATGGTCTTGGGAACTTTATCTGAACTCATTCGTCGCAAATGATTCATCCAGTTGTTCTGGTATCTATGTATATAATCAATGACCGGTTCTAAATGTAGTTCCTTCAAGATATTGTCATTGCGTTTGTGATCCCATTTGGTGTAAAAATGATATTTAAGTAGTGAAATTGATCGTAAATGTGCATGTGTATTATTGTATAGTAAAGTTAAGCATATTATAGCGTGGGGGACAGTGAATATTAATTGCTCGATGTGTACCTTATTACTATTACTATATTCTTATTCCTTTTCTGCCTTTTATTTCGAAACAGAAAGCAAGAAACTAGTATTGGTATGGCACCTGTAGATAAGATGAAAGAAGAATCTGTTACAAGGAATCTTAGAAAAAAGGTTTGTCTTTGCTTGCTGCATCTGAAGAATATGAAATTCCCAGACAGACACTTGCATAATAAATAAACATAATTAATTGTGGCCAGATTTAAAACTGCATTATAACAATTTGTGTAACCCTAAAGGCTATATTAATTCACATATTTATATTTATAGATATGTGAAGAAACAAAGGCTTCAACAAATCTAGATGATGTTTGATTTTCTCCAAACTCTTGGCAAATTTTTACATTGGAACAAGAATACATTTTTAAGCGATTATGCTCAAGTATCTGCTAACATGTTATATGGAATCACCATTATGCAGCTTGCTAACTAAGTTGGCATATGAAACAGCAGCTTGCAATTATACAAAAATACCTGAAAATGGGAGAGAAACAAATATGTTAGCCCAGATTGGTGCCATGAATTTTTCAAAAGAGGAGTTCATTGAGTTTGAGGAAGCCACAACCTACATCAATATAGAGCAACTAGCTTCACTCAACAAGATGTGGGAGTATTCTTTGAAAAATTGGTCGAGATCTTCATGTGTCATCCATATGGGCTTGAATCCATATACAATTTCAATGAGACTGGAGTGACACTTGTAGAGACACCAGAGAAAATAATTTCTCCAAAAGGACAAAAATAAGTGGGGCATTGCAAACCAGCTGAACATGTATAATGTTTTACACTGGTTGCATGTGTAATTGCAGCTGGATTAATATTCCCAGAATGCTTGCTGCATGGCTCACCAGCACAAGCACGTTGCTGAGGTATAAATATTGAACTTATATTTTACTTCTTTGCTCAAATACACATTTTTTTATTAAACAGAGAAACCTCCAATTTTATTTTTCTCATTTTCTTCCCTTTTCTGTGAGCTAGAAAAATATTTCCATTTTTTGTACTCCACCTGTAGTATGTATAAAGAGCTTTGAATAATGGTGCAAAATCAGTGAAGACTAATATGAATTCCATTTGAATTTCTCAGGTTTTAAATTTAAAAACATCATATATACCGGGTGTACACAAAAGAATATAACAATTTTAAAGGTGTTGAATTATACTTTAACTAACTACCAGTCTGACAAAAACAAAACTCATGTTAAGTGAAAGTTTTCATTTTAAGTTCATAGATGTCCAATGTGATCCCCGTTTATAGAAGACACACATCCAACCTGTAGGCTATTTCTTCCCATACATTAATAAGCATGTCTGAATTGATGGCAGCAACAGCTTCTCGAATCCTGTCTCTCAACTCGGGCAGGTTAGCAGGCAATGGAGGCACGTAGACTCTGTCCTTTACAAACCCCAAAGGAAAAAAATTGTATGGGGTGAGATCCGGTGATCTAGGAGGTCACTGGAGATAAGCCCTGTCATCAGAAGCATGATGACCAAACCAGTAATGACAGTGTGAAAGGTCTTACGAAAACACTTACATATGCGCCCCTACTGTTTACAATTGTTACAGGCTCTAAAGCCTAAAGATTACGCTGACTTTGCACTTGACATGTTGCAGCAGCATTCTCCTCAGACACTCTTGGTTGTCCCACACTTTTGCCTTTACACAGACAACCGGTCATTGCGAACTGATTATGCCATCGACGGATGTTGTTGGCATTGGCGGGATCATGATTAAACTGCCTACGAAATGCACGTTGAACTGACAACTCTCAACTGCAAAACACAAAACACTTTCTGTTGAGGAGTTGTCATATTTGTTATTATTGTTGTCATAACGTTGTCCCGACAAAAACGCCGGGTTTAATAATGCACAAAATAAACTATATTTGAAAGAAATGACATATTCATACATGAACACAAAGGGTACATGTTCCGATTTAAGTATGAAAAATGACATCTTACATATATCCACCACAAGATGCTCTGAAGTTAATGACTCTATCCATGAAATTTGTGATTACTTTTGCAAAGTCTTGCGCCTGGAGTTCGTCACTGACACGTCGAATTTCCTGCTTCAGGTCTTGTTTGGTTCGGGGATTATGTTCATAAACTTGTGATTTGAGAAACCCCCAAAGAAAGAAGTCGCACGGTGTCAGGTCACATGAACTTGGTGGCCACATTTAGTCACCTCTGCGCGAAAGGCTCGGTTTGGAAATGCCTCATGCAACAGATGAATAATATTGTTGGAGGTGTGGCATGTAGCGCTATCTTGCTGGAACCACAACTGTTCGTAATCAATGCCATCCAAATACGGCCACAAGAAATTCCTAACCATATTACGGTAACGTTCTCCATTAATTGTTGTGGCATTACCATCGTCATCTTCGAAAAAGTAAGGCCCTATCACTCCACCGGCCCAAAGTCCACACCAAACAGTCACTCGCTGAGGGTGTAATCCCTTTTCAATATTTTTTTATGGTTTTCTGTTCCCCAAATTCGACAGTTCTGATTGTTTACGATGCCTGAAAGATGAAAATGAGCCTCGTCACTAAAGATAATTTTGTTGGCAAAGCTGTGGTCTGCATGTTGCCTCTCAAAAATCCACTGAACGAAATTTCGTCGTTGCAAATGGTATGTTGGTTTCAGTTCTTGGGTTAACTGCACTTTAAATGAATGCATGGGCAGATCCTTCACGAGATTCCTCTGTAATGAGCTTCTTGAAATGCCTAACTGCTGTGAACGTCGACGAATGGATTTGTTCGGACTCACTTGAACACTATCTCTCACAATGACGATATTCTGAACAGACCGCGTACGACGAGTGCGTTCGGGTGTTAAATGTTTGCAGTGTTTACTGTTGCCTCGAATTTTGTCATCAGCCTCCGAACACTTGATTTATTAGGCGCATTATTCCAGCCTAAGAGCACACGAAGCCTTCGAACAGTTTGAGCATAATACCATTCTGGTAATTAGTTTTCACAATTAAAACTCGTTGTTCAGCAGTGTAACGCTCCATATCCAGTAACTGCAAGAAATATAAAAAACAGAGAGTGCAGGTAGAGTGCTGCCAACCTCATAGTAAAAAATGGCGGCCAATTCAAATCCGACGTTCTTATTGGGACACCCAGTAGAAACAAAACAATAGAAAGCTATCCGCTCACTAATACAACTAAAAACTGTCTTCTTTCCTGTTTCATTTCACTCTACAGACAACTTTCTACGCCTCACCTGGGTAATGATATTATTACCTGAAACTACTATATTCTTGTCCACCGCTGTGGTCTCGAGGTAGCGTGCTGCCTTGTCACGCAGCGGGACCGGGTTCGATCCCCGGTCGGGGCAGTTTTTCTGGGTGAGGTTTTTATCGGGGATTTTCCTCACCTGTAAGACAAATGTCAGGAATACTTTAAGGCCCAAACGTTCCCCGAAATCATATGGCCATCGTCATCATCATCATCCTTCATCGGTGTGGAAAGCAACGGGAAGCTACCACACCTACAATTCCCTAGAAAAGCTGCAAGCATAGCATGAAAATGCTATGATTGCAGTGAAAGACCTGCCCTCGGGCAGAATTACTATGGATGGATTGTATTCTTTTATGTACACCCTGTATATGCAAACACACTTTTTTATAAGTAATTTTTTTTTATTTGTGGGTAGATAGTTGCTTAAAATTAAAATTATTGTCATGCTTTATATTATCATGTGATTTTTTATATCCATATACTAATGGAGGATCAGATTTATTTTAACTATACATACATAATCTGCCCAAGAGCAGGTCTTCGACTGCAAACTCAGCATTCTCCACTCTTTTCTTAACTCAGCTTTCCTTTTGTACCTGCATGCAAACCATTTTTTATTTTAATATTGTCTATCATCTAATGTCTTTTTCTGTCTCTAACCTTCTTTCCGTTGGCAATTCCTTCTAGAGCATCTGTCAGCAGGCAGTTTCTTCTTAGTCAGTTTCCAATCCAATTTCTTGTCCTCTTTTTTTATAAGTTCCAGCATTGTTCTTCCTTCACCCACTCTGTCTAGCACATCTTTATTTTTTTAATTTTTCTGTCCATTTTATATGCTCCATCCTTCTCCACATCCACATCTCAAAAGCTTCCAGTCACTTTTCCTCATTTCTGTCTTAATGTCCATGTCTCTGCACTATACAATACTACACTCCACACAAAGCACTTTACTAGCCTCTTCCATAATTATTTTGCCAAATGTCCGCAGAAAATGCTTCTTTTCTTGTTGAAAGCTTCTTGTGCCATTTCTATCCTCTGCTTTACTTCTTGACAGCGGTTCATGTTACAACTGATAGTACAACCAAAGTATTTGATGCTCTTCACTTGTTCAATGGTCTTATCTTTAATCCCCATGTCTATCTTTCTTAGTTTCCTTCCTGTAATCATGACCTTCGTCTTATATTTATCTTCATCCCATAATCCTCGCATCTGTCATTTCGCTCCATCAGCATGTTCCTCAGTGACATTGCATCTTCTGCTAGCAAAACCATATCATCAGCAAATCTTATGTGCTTAATTCTTGTTCCTCCCAAGTTGAAGTTTCCCATATTCCTGAAGCAATTCTTCATTAGGTCTTCCAGATAGATGTTGAAAAGGGTAGGCGATAGAGGACATCCTTGCCATACCTCCCTTCCAATTTCTCTTCCCTCTGAATCTCCTATCTTCACTTTTAATCATTGTTTCATATAAAAATTACTTACAATCCTCCTCTCCTTCCAGTTCATGCCAATTTCTTCAAGATCCTCATGAGTTTATTCCAATCCACTCTGACGAAGATCGATTCCAGGTCAACAAATGCTGTATAAACTTCTTTATCTTTTTCTATTTCTATATATTTGTCTCCTATTGTTAGTATCAATCCAATTGCTTCTCTCGTGCCTTTTTCTTCCTGAAGCCAAAACTGCTCTTCCTCCAATTTACTTCCATCATAGAACGTAAACATAGATTCAGTATTCGCAGGAGAATCTTTGCAGAGTGTGATATCAAGCTGATAGTCCTGAACTCATTACATTTATTCACATTATTTTTCTTCGGTATTGGTATTACACTGCCTCAGTCAATTCTTCAGGCCATTTACCTTCTTTATATATCTTTTTGCATAAAAACAGAATTTCCTTCTTTCCTTCACCCCAGCATTTAACCAATTCAATGGGGATTCTATCTACTCCTGTTCTTTCCCATTTTCTATTTCTTTAATTGCTAGTTACACTTCTTCATTCAGAATTGAATATCCTTTTTCATCTTCTGATACGTCTTCTTCATGTGCTATATCCAAGTTAGCCGGACGATTTCTTAATCCCATATAGCTCTTCTACATATTTCTCCCATGTATTACAAAATTACCTGTTTGTCTGTTATTTCTTCGTTATTTTCGCCCTCAATCAGCCACATAGTTTTCCTGCTCTTGCTTCTGTAGCCCAATGATTTAACGTTATGGTACATTAGATCATATTTTCCTTTCCTCTCCAGATTCTCTAGTTCTTCACATTTCTGCTCCATCCATTCTTCCTTTGCCTTATTAGTTTCTAAGTTCATTGTTTAGTTCCCTGTAGTTTCTTTTGGATTCATTTATATTACCATTTATCCATTTTATTCTTTTTTTTCTTCTCCAATATTTTTTCTGTGACCCAAGGTTTCTTAATATTCTTGCTCTCTTTGTATCCTATTGATTCCTCGGCAGCTGTCTGTATAGAACTTTTCAAATGACTCCAGTGTTCATTTTTATTGCCGGATGGGGTTTCCAAGTTAGAGACTTTCTCCTGAAATTTGAATTTGGAATTTTCTCCTTTCCTCTTCAGTTTTAAGTTTAGTCAAACTTCTTTTTTGCATGTCTTCCTCTTATCTTCTTCAGTCAAATATCTACTTTGCCTATTATTAAGACATGGTCTGAATTGATATCTGCTCCTGGTAGGTTCTTCACATTTTTCAAGCAATTTCGAAAAATCTTTTCTGAATCAGTATGTTGTCAATCTGGTATAATTTGTTATCTATATGTCTTATCCACATGTATATTTCTCTTTTATGTTGTTGAAACATTTTATTTCCAATTATCGTTTATTCTTTTACAGAAATTCACGAATGATTCGTATCTCTCATTTTCCTAATCCATATCTTCCAAATGTACTTCCACCTTGTCCTTCAACTACAGCATTCTAGTCACCCATTAGGATAACACATGCCACCTTCTCCTCCCTCTCAATGATCTCTTCTTATTGTCATATCTTTCCTCCACTTTTCCATCTGCTAAACCACTATAGGGCATGTAAATTTGCACTATCACCAAGTCCACTTTTTTCCTTTGTAGCCTTAATATTATCATCCGATTATCGACATGATGCACCGATATCACTTCTTCTTTCACACGTGGTCTTAATACTACACCGACATCATGTTTTCCTTTAGAATCACCGCTGGAATAAAACATTCTAAATTCATCACTCACTAATTCGCCACTTTGTCCCCACATCGCTTCTGATATTCCCATCAAATCCACTCTGTTTCTTCTGATTTTATTTTTATTTCTGTGAAATGTTGATTATCCAAAAAAAATTCTAGCAGTTATATTTCCAGTTTTCAGTTGATATTAGGCTCAACAACAAAAATTTAAAAATCTATAAGCCTAATATTGAATATATATTTCATTGTGATGCTTATATAACAACATTACTAATGTAGATAAATGAGGCATTCAGAAATCAACATGATTAACTCCTTTTTCTCAGATTTTGAGAAATTGAAGATTAAAGTTAAATGCACACACATATAATCCTGTGATGTATGTCGAGGAAAATGTGCATGCTATGAGCTTTTTACTGAATTGTGATGTAAATCAAATTGACGTCTGAAAATATGGTAAATTTAATATAGTGCCAACATTGAAACTAAGGCTCTGAAATGACTAAAAGTGGATTTAATTGCATTGGCTTCTGAATGCCTCAAAAATCAGTTAAAGAAAGAATCCAACTAAATTTGTAAGTCTACTCAGAGATCGTTTAAATATTAAAATTTTAAGGAGGTAAAGGAATCTAATTATCTCATTTCAACACGTATTTTGTTAACAAGTCGCTGAAGTAGTTACATTTCATTTATGATTGATTAGCATTTCACAGTACAATTATTTTTGCAAATTGGTAAAAAAGCATTCCACCATATGACAGCTTTAAAGCTATCTATTGGTTGGCAAAGTCGCATTCACTATCACTTTCAATTATGTTATGTTACTATAAAAATGTCAGTTCTGGTGAATTAGTTATCATGCTCATCTCTTATTCCAAGGTTCTTGGGTCAAACCAAGCCGGGGTCAGTGAATTTTTCTGGGGATAAAATCCTGAGCACGGATTCATTCAGAAGGGAACTAAAGCTGTGTAGCCCATGCCACAGATTTTCAGAATGTAAATGAATCCCAAACCTAAAAACAGAGATCTCTGAACAAAATTTGCCAGCCTTTCATTGCAAATTTTTAATTGAATGTGTGAAAGTAAATTCGCACAAATTTACAAAGGATTGTTTATTTAGTCCGAACAAAACTTATTCAAAGGTAAATGTATTTCTGTACACTTTTCGACTTGATATCGTTCACATGAATTGTTGCACAGTTCGCATATGCATTCTTGGTTTTGGCTCGTGGAACCTCTTCGTGCTTCAAACCTTGTGGGAAAGCCATGGATTGCATATCGTGTTAGGATGTGCCTCATTTCGTAGCTTGGTCGTGTCCACTCTCTCGTACACATAGCCTCTGTAGTGTAGAATTCGCTGCAGATATCATTCCTCTTCTCCTGTAGTCCTTGCAGTGTTGTCTCGTATGCGCAGGTGTTCGGTAGGAATAGCTGCTGTCTAATGTCTTCAATGAATAATGTCTCACTCATTATGACGTACGTCATTCTTGATGGTGCCGTTTTTCAGCTCCCAGAACTCTCTTCATGAAGCCTGCTTTTACTGTTTCTATTTGTACCAATTCTCTGTTTGTAAGTTTGTCCCATATTATATTAATTCCATAAGTTGCTATGGGAGTCATGACTGTCTTGAATAGCGTCATTGCTGATTCTGTTGATAATTGCTGTAGATGATCGATTCTGTATATTGCTCTAATTGCTGCTGTAAGCTTTTGTTGCACATGTATTCTGTAGGATTTTATCGTTGTTTGGAGGGTGATGCCTAGGTAGGTGAACTGCGATACAACTTCTAGTTGCTCACCAAGGAGCATTAGCCTGTCATTTTCAGTGGGTATTCCTCCCTTTCTGAAGATCCTCTGCTTAGTTTTGTGATGGTTTATTTGCGGCAGTTTTCATTTGCCCATTATTCAAGTCTGTGCAACAATCCATGTGATAAAGTGCATTGTAGTTCCTCTTTGTTAGATGATCCCAATACTATGTCATCAGCGTACATTATGATCGGTGTCGCACTATCTTTGGTGATATCCACGATATCAGCTGTCATGGTTCTAAAGAGAACTGGACTGATGGGGTTCCCTTGCAGTACCCCATTTGTTTACTTTATTTTCTTTGAGAGTGTAACCTCGTCGTACAGCTGAACGTAGTTGTAGTCCAGGATGCTTGTCACAATCGTTGTTAATGGGTTTGAGTCCTCTAAAATCAGCCTGAGTTTTTGAAGGAGTACATCTCTGTTGATGAGTTCGAACGCTTTCTTGTAATCAATGAATGCTGCGAAATATTTATTTATCTTATATCTTAATGTGACTTCAATCGAGTCTATGAGGTAGTTAGCGCTTGTAATGTGCCTCTGCCCTTTCTGAAACCATATTGGCATTCCGGAATGAGACTGTCCGCTATGTTCGTGATCCTGGTTAATATTTTTTTAGAAAATTTTGAACGCAGAGTTTTCGAGTGCAATGCCGCGGTACGAGTCTGGATTGTTGGTGTCTCCTTTCCCTTTATGCATGATCTTTATTACTGATGTTCTCCAGGCTTCTGGGTTTTTTCATTTGTTTATACTATTGTTGTATAAGTTGTGTCATAGGTCTTCCATTAGATCCAGGGAGTCTTTCAGGTGTTCAGCATAGATACCATCAGGACCCACTGCTTTCTTGTTCTTAGCTGATGTAATGGCGTGGTTTATCTCTTCTTTAGTGATGTGATCTGGGTTTTCAACGATTGTTCTGCTACCTGTTTCTTTGTTGGTAGTTTAGAAGGCACTGAAAGTGATTTTTCCATGTTTCCATGGGTACTTCACTCGAGGTCATTGGTCTTGATTTCCTGAGAACTATGTAAGCGATTTTTCTTACTTCTTCTGTCATTCGTTTTGCCTCTTCTTCACTGAAGTTGTCCTTTGTTTCCTTTATTAGCTTCTTGTATTCTTTTTTATGCTTTGTGTACCTAGTTGGGTCTTCATTTTTGCTTATAGTTCTGCTTGGTGCAGTACTGTGATCGTTCCTTTCCGTTTGTCATAGCATTCTTTATTGAACCATGCTTGTGCTTTCCTTTTCTTGTTTTCGCCACTGCATGCTTGTATGATTTCTGTGATTTGTGTGACACCCTTGTCTGTCTCTTCCTGATTAATTAATTGATTTGCTTCTTCTATTTTTTCTTTATTGCGTTCTAGTTCTTTCTGAATCTAGCTTCCTTGAACGTTTGTGTAGGATTTATATGGGTGTTGTTGGAATTTGTTGCAGTATTGCTGTTGTTACTATCGGTATGTAATTTCTTATCGGATCAATTGCTGATGTCCCTAATCCTTCTTGGTTAGTTATGGTCATGCTTCTGCCTTTGTATAGTACGAGATCGACGGAGCTAGAACCATTAGGTGTTATATAGGTTTTCATTGTGGACTTGTTTACCAGTGTTAGATCTTTATCTGTTAATGTGTCCATTATGAGATTAGTTTTGCTATTTGTTTTATCCAACCTACACCCGCAAGTATTATTCTGTCGTCCCCGTATGTATGCGTGAATGCTTCTTCTACTTTCTCGACTGCGTCAGTTGTTGTCTGAGGATTGATGTATATTCCTATGATTGTGATGATTGGTGTTTTTACTATTAGCATATTTTCCTCTTTGATTACTTTCTTTATTGTTCCTAGGGTTGGTTTCATAAATATAGGTACCCCGCCCGATGGTCTTCCTGCTGCAGGTTTTGCTAATGTGCGAAATCCATAGTATCCTTGCAAGTGGTAATTATCGGTTAGAAATATTTCAGTAGCTATTATAGCTATTGTAGTTCGTTCTTGTTTCCAGAGGTATATACGTTATTGCATTTCTTGGACTTTCCATGTTCCACAGAAGGAATGTTACACTTTATTCAAGGTCGACTCCTTCATTTCGGTAGGATTTCCGAAATCGAAATCTTCTTACCCTTATTCCCATGGGCCAGAAATCAGGATGTTCTGTGTCCTTTAGTTGGTGGAGTGGGAAGCTTACCTTGACGGTTTTTGTATCACCTAGTGTGTTCAGTTCTTCGCATGTTATTTCCCCTTTGATTCCATTTCTTTCGAGATATCTTGTGATCGAATCTGTTGTGTTCTTTCTGAGCTTTCCTATGTACAGCCAGGCTTTCTTTTCAGCTGCTTGCAGTCCGTCATCAGTTTTTTCTGGATCCATCAGGGGATATTCCGGTTTAGTCGTTGTCTTCTTGGTTTACTACTTCCTATTCTGCATCTCTCTCTTGTTCTTTTCCCTCTTCTCTGATTCTTTTTTCTGTCTTTCTTCGGGGAGGGGGACGATTGGTCTTCTTTCCTGAGTTGTAAGTCGGCTGTTTATACTGTTTTGTTTATTTTCCTCGATGATTGAAGCTAGTGCGTTAGATATAAAATTAATTTTGTAATCCACATTTTACTTTATTCCTTCTGTGTCATCGTTGTTGTTGCTATTCCATTCATGTCCGTTGGGTGCTTTGATCTGCTTGTCATCTCTGTGCGAAATTTCTTACATCCCCTTGCCAGATGTCGTTAGCTGCTGGTTGTCTCTTTCTGCTTCGAGTGCAGAGCCGAAGTTTTGAATTGCGACATTAATAAATAAAGCGAGTTATTTTATGAAATTTCATGTTTTAACCTATAGAGAGCACTGAGACAAAGTATTTTTTACATTTTATGATGTGTAGAATGAAATAAGACCAAACAAATTTTCATATTTCATAATATTTCGGCAAAATGTTCATATTTTAATGAAAATTTCATATATTTTTTAACTTTCAAATTATGTTTATTTTTTAAAAAGTTATAGGGATTCATTTTTTCAAGTAACTGTAATTATAAAAATGTTGACAATGTAAAATGGCAGACTAGTGAAAATTCTTTGGTATTGCATTCTGAAAAAGGTAAATAGATTTGATAAAGGGAAGTAATTGGATGAGGAGACACAGAATGGCCAAGTTAGATGGAGGCTTTTTTTTCCCAAATCTTGATCCCCAGAATCAAGAACATGAGCATAGCTGAATAAGTAGGACAACAAAGTTTGAATATTAACCTCCCACTCTTCTGTAGTCATGTACCAGCCAGTTCTTTCTTCCTAAGGGTAGTCCTTACTTTATGAGTGGATTACAGCATTTAAATGTAGGAAAGATTGCTGCTGCTAAACTTGAAACGGTGCTTGTGAAAATAAAGTGTTTGTAGGTAAGGCCAACATTATTCTCACTTATATCAAACTATCAAATGCAGCATGATACAAGTATTCTCCCATGAAATATTGTTTCTCCAAACATGATGATCTGGACATGGTCTACTTGTGCTCTGAAACATCCAATTTGATATTATTCTTACATTTCCATCTTCTGGAGTTCAATATGTATATGCAATTTAAATATAAATAATCCGAAGTGCACTTACTCTAAGTTTTGTTAGTGCTATTTTCATGGAAGCCAGTTTGTTCGGTTGCCACCTTTTGTTTCTTGTGTATGCGTGTATTTCGTAATTAAATATAATTGAATAAATTAATTGATTATATTGTATGTATATAGAACCTACAATTATTGATTTATTAAGATAAAGTGATCCCACTACAGGCTTTGGAGTCATCTGGGATATTGGGAGGTTGAAGCTTCCATCCTTCTAGCAATCGGCATGAGATATCCGCTGGGTAGTCGGCCCTTCTTGACGGTCATCTTTGCTTCCAAAACCTGCATCTGGAACTTATTACCATAAGGAGCTGAGTCGACCCCAGGGCAAAGATGCCACTACAAGTGCTAGTTCAACTAAAAATCCTGACCCAATCGAGACTTGAACCAATGACTTTCTGGCTTGTAGAGTGTTTCCTCAATCAACTACGCTACAGCATGAGCAATTAAAATTGTTTTATATCCTGAATGCAATATTTTATATTGGGCCATAATTAATGAAAAAGCTAATTAAAATGAAAATACAGCGAATCTTAATTCTTTAGCCACAAATAGGTATAATTTTCTCATTTATGTGCTGGTATGTACATTTGAAAGTTATCAAGGGCCTATCTATATAAATATATGTAAAAAGTTTAGAAAGTATTAACTTCATAATGTTTTTGTGAAATAATTTTCATGTTTTTAATATTTTGTTGTTACAATTTCTTATTTTCATAAAATCTTCTTCATAAAATTCCTCAGTCTATTAATGAGTACAGCTGTTAAAAATTGTCATTAAATAAAAATTCTAACTAGTTACAATAATCACCTATCATTGCCAAGATATTAGAATTAATATCCTTGTACTGTCACACATTTCTAATATTTTAATAAAGCTTGCATTTATATTTCGTAATTAATGCATAATTTCAACAAATATAACAACATACCGGGCTGATACAATGACATAAATTTTCAAAGATTTTAGATAAATATATTTTCAACTTTTTTGTTTAACAAGCAGACAAATTGCAAGCAATTTGTGAGTGGAAGTATGTGAGATGTATTCTTATAAAATATGTCAGAAATATTTGGTGAGTACAGAACATTATTCTTAACAGCTTGATGATAACATAGGTGGGTTATTGTAGCTATAATATAAGATGAGGAAATTGGGCGTCTTGAGTTGTGTACATTCAATTCTGCTGTCGGATTGCTTCCAGTCAGACTTTTATGCAGTATCCTCTTTCTAGCTACATCGCAAAAATTATCACACTATATTATATATATATATATATATATATATATATATGCGCGCGCGCGTGTGTGTGTGTGTTTACACTACTCAAAGAAATTAGAGGAACACATGTTTAAACCAAAGTCACAAAATAAATATTCAAAACAGTTTAATTAATGAACTTTTGTAATTGTGAATTGAAGATTTATGTAAAATTAGAATAGACATTCAAACAATATTTTATTATACAGTATTAGAAATATGAACAAATTGTAATTTGTAACATAAAACAAAGTGGAGATTTATTACTATAGGAATCAATGTTTCCGTGGTTATTTCAACACTCAACACTTAATGTGTCCTCCGGGAGCTTCAGTGACTGCATTACACCTACGAGGCATGCTTCACAGAAGCCTTCTAACAGAAACTTGTGAGATTATCCCCCATTCCTCGGTGAGTGCATGTGAAAGTTCTTCTAAGTAGGACACTTATAAACAAATTTTTCTATCTTATCCTACGTATGCTCGATCAGATCAAGGTCCGTACTGTATGCAGGCTAGTCTATCACCCGAATTTGGAATTCTTGCAGGGCATCTTTGGTAGCCTGTGCTGTATGACATGTAGCATTATTATGCATTACAAGAAAATTAGTGTCCATACCATAAGCAAAGGGCACGTCACATTGAAGGATAATGTCATTAATGTAAACATCAGGATTCATGTGCTGTGGGACAACGACCAGCACTGTCCGAAACTCAATAGTAATCCCAGCCCAAACCATAACAGAACTCCCTCCAAATCTGTCCTGTACAGCCTTTGAAATAATTGATGGGGCACAGACAATTTTCAAGTCCCAGAACGAAGCCACTACGCATGGTCAGAGATTAGCTATTTGGTTCACAAGTATACAACTATTTGAGAAATTAAATCCGTTCTATTTCGTTGTGTGTCGTGCAATGGAAAACAATTTCGTGTAAATAAGTAGTGCGGTAAATATTGAAAATAAAACAAAGCAAAAGAAATGAAACAAAAGAAAGAAAATTAATTGAAATAACGACGAGAAAAAAGCACAACAGCAGGAACGAACACGCGACTTCATGCAAAAGAAACAGAAGCTCTCTCCACTAGACCACAACCATCTCTCATGGATATTGTCTGTACAAAGCTATGCAGTACTTCAGGACTTACTTGTGTAATGAAATTAGATATTAACTTAATTTAAATTAATCAGACGCATTTTGTATCAGTAATGGAAATAAATAATTTAATTATGCCACGTGTTTTTTAAACAAAGTAATGAGACGTTACAATCGTTAATCATTTTCTATATATATATATATATATATATATGAGCAGTTTACTTTAATTTACTTATTTCCATATATTCCATTCCATAGTAATTCTGCCCGAAAGCAGGACTTTCACTGCAATCATAGCATTTTCATGCTATGATTTGTAGCTTTAATAAAACTAAATATATGGTTACACGTAGAAATTCATTATATAATGGAACTGGACAGCTAATGACAAATGAGGGAAATTTTGAGGAAGTGGCTGAATTCAAATACCTAGGAACAATAATCACAAATAGGAATGAGATGCACAAAGAAATTAAACATAGGCTCAATTCTGGAAATGCGTGCTATTATGCATTGCAGAGACTCTTGATGTCCCAACTCCTTTCAAAAAACTTTAAACTGAAAATATATAAAACTATTATTCTACCAGTTATATTATATGGATGCGAAACATGGACTCTTACTTTAAGGGAGGAAAGGAGATTAAAAGTATTTGAGAATAAAGTACTTAGGAAAATTTTTGGAAAAAGAGAGATGAAGAGACAGGTGAATGGAGAAGACTACATAACAATGAACTACATGGTCTTTATAGGAAGCCAGATATAATAAGAACAGTTAAGTCTTGTAGACTGCGATGGGCAGGACATGTTGCACGTATGGGGAATGAAAGACTTGCATGGAAACTTCTTGTAGGAAAGCCAGAGGGAAGACGCCCAGTTGGTAGACCAAGAATGAGGTGGGAAAATAATATTAACTATGATTTTATGGAAGTAGATTATACAGGGAATGATTGGAAAGCATTAGCTCAGATAGGGATGTATGGAGAGTGTATGTCCGTGCGGCCATGAACCTACAGGTTCGATAGTGCCAGTGAGTAAGTACTAGGGAACTGTAGGTGTGGTGGCTTCCTGTTTCTTTCCACACTGGTGAAGAATGATAATGATAAGGATGGTGATGATGGCCGGATGATTTTCGGGGACCGTTGGGACCTAAGCTTACAGGTGAGGAAAAACCCCAAAAAATCTCACCCAGGAGCCTGTCCTGACCGGGAATATTTCCATATCCGTCCATAGTAATTCTGTCCGAAGGCAGGTCCTTCACTGCAATCATAGCATTTACATGCTTTGCTCGCAGCTTTACTAAGGATTTGTAGGTGTGGTAGCTTCCCGTTGCTTTCCACACCGGTGAAGGATGATGATGATGATGATGATGGTGATGACCATATGATTTCGGGGACTGTTTGGCCTTAAAGTTTTCCTGACATGTGTCTTACAGGTGAGGAAAAATTCCGATAAAATCCTCACCCAGAATAACTGCCCCGACCGGGGTACGAACCCGTGCCCGCTGCGTGACAAGGCAGCACGCTACCTCGAGACCACAGCGGTGGACATATTTCCATATATATAAAATGTATTTATATAACGATGCCTGGTAACTTGTGTAGGCATTATGAAAATTAACGACGTTATAAATAATATAAAAATAGAACGTGGGCCCGATCGTCGGAAAAAAGAGTATCTTACCGACTGCTCTACTGAGGCGAACGATACGAATGCTGCATGAAG
Source organism: Diploptera punctata (assembly GCA_030220185.1). Taxonomy (NCBI): domain Eukaryota; kingdom Metazoa; phylum Arthropoda; class Insecta; order Blattodea; family Blaberidae; genus Diploptera; species Diploptera punctata. Next base: position 598,804 of record JASPKZ010007698.1, on the reverse strand, counting down.
AGACACTTTACGCCGTCCGCTTTATACTCAAATGAGTCGGAACATGTAACAACGTACTGGTGTGAATCGCTCTTCAAAACTCTAACTTTCCATCATCAATAGTTGCGCCATCATTTTTTTCAAAGGCTGTAAAATAATTGTAGCTGGATCAAAACGTTCAACAGGACATCTCCATACATGTGTACAACCATAAAAACCCATTAAACGAAATCTTGATTCATCTGTGAATAGAAAACCCTTCCATTGGTGGAGCTGCCATTTGACATGATTCTGAGCAAATCACAGCAGAGCTTCTTTGTGCTGACGTGATAAACGAGGGGCTATAAAAGGATTCTAGACCTCAACTTTGCATTTCTCAGCCAACTTCTTACAGTCTGATCAGAAATGACTGCCCCAGTTGCTGTTTGTAAATCATTTTGTAGAACTCTGGCTGTAAATATTCGTCTATGCAAAGCTAATAGGAAGGAATATATCATGTAAGTATTCTTCTTACGGCCTTGCCCGGGCTGCCTTTTATATCCACATATATCTCTATATCACCTCCACAGCCTGTGGATGATAGAAGGGCTGACATCAAGAATCCTAGAGACATGGTGAATTGAGCAGCCATCCTCAATCAATGAAACTGATCTTGCAACTGATATTTCATTCAGATGTCTGATTGTTCTGTTTTAGCTTCGGAGAACACAAAATAAAATTTTCCTACCACAAATTATTCTTCAAACCTGTTTTTAAAGAAAGAACTCTACAAGCAGTCACTTTGGTTTTAGAACATCTGACTCTCAAAAATTAAATTGTTTCAGTAATTATTTTGTAGCTTTATTTATTCAAACACATGTTTTCGATCATTTTTAGTAGTGTATATATTGTATATTGATCAACAGAATATTTAAATTGCTGTATTAATAGACTTCCCTTTATGTATTTGCAGTTGGATGAGGCCCTCAACGAATTATTTTGTCCTACATGCTACCTCATAAGACACACTGTAAGTGCTTATACAGAGTGTCCCAAATTGATGTATACACTCTTTGAAACGTTATTTCTCAGCAACGAAATGAGACAGAAATACTTTTTTTTGGTTTGATTTCTGAAGCCCGTACATGTTCAAAATGCTCACCTCCTGCCGCAGTACACTCCCAACAACGACGTTGAACAGAGCGACACACGTTTTGGATTATTGTTATTGGAATGTCATTGACGGTATGTTCAATCTGATCTCTCAGTTCCTCCAGTGATTGTAGTTTTGTGGCGTACACCGTGTTCTTTACAGTTCCCCAAAGAAAGAAGTCTAGAGGGGATAAATCAGGAGATCGAGGCGGGAACTCCGTAGCACTACCTCTTCGACCTATACATCTCTGATTTGATGTGCGATCGAGAAAATTTCTCACGTCGGCATGAAAGTGAGATGGAGCCCCGTCTGGTTGGAAGTAAACTTCATTTTTCATTCTCAAATCAATCTTCAATACGTGGAATCATGATTTCCAACATTTACAGGTAAGTTTGACCCGTGACAATCCCTTAGAAGAAGCACGGCCCAATTAATCCTCGGGAAGACAAATCACACCATACCGATACTCCTGGAAGATTGACGGTATTTTCTTCAATTATGTTTGGGTTTTGGTTAGCCCAGCACACACATTATGTCGATTAATTATGCCATTAAGTTTGAATGTGGCTTCATCTGACCAAGCAATTGAGTCTAGAAAATCTTCCCTTTCGTCACACTTCTGCAGGAACCATTCATAAAATTGCAGTCGTCTATCTGGATCGTTCTCATTTAGTGCGTGGAGAAGTCTCGGGATGTAAGGCTTCCATTTTAGGCCCCGCAAAATTCGATGAACACTGCTTTCCTTGATACCAATCTCACGAGAACATTGCCTCACTGACCTCTTTGGGGATCGTGCAAAACCTGCAAGACTGCAACAGTACTCTCGTTATCAGTCGAACGTCTCTTTCTTCCGCACCGACCTTTCAACACATCTTGCACCGTTCCATCGTCTTCAAACTTGTCTCGGATTCTTGTTATTGTTACCCTTGTTGGTGGTAGTGTCCCAAATTCAACCATCCAACGTCATTGTACTTCAACTACATTCTCCACTTTCCAATAACACTTCAGTATCCACTTACGTTCATCGAATGATAATCTCGCCGCCATTGTTGTTTATAAAGACGTGAAGATCGATGAACGTGTTGCTATGCTTTTCCAGTGCCCTGTGGATCAAACACAGCAAAAATTGTATTTCTGTCTCATTTCGTTGCTGAGAAATAACGTTTCAAAGAGTGTATACATCAATTTGGGACACACTGTGTATATTTCTAAGTAAATTTATATTGACACGTTTCTTTTACATGATTTCAAATTAGAAATAGATATTAGAATATTGTATTTTAATATGGATTACATCACAGAATTCAACAGAAAAAGAAGAAATGTATTTCTTAGATCATCGTCACATATTTATTTTGCATTTTAATGTTACTCTACTTAAAGCGTGCAGAAATATAATTAGAATACTATATATTCTTACTTTATTATGCTGATGCAGGGTCCACCCCTCACTTCCATAAAAAATAACTTGCTTTATGATTACATTATGAAATGTTATTTCATCTTTTTCCCATTTGTTTGCCTAAATTTTGTTTCAAAATGCTATCCAATTTATTATACTTTGTTTAATTTCCCTCAACATATCTTTAGTGATTAAACTGAGAAATATGGTATCTTAAATATACAAAATCAGATATATCCTCAATTGTTTAACGGTTATGATAATTTTTACCCCTAAAATAAGTTCCCCAAATAATACCAATATTTTTTTCTTCAGAAATGTTCATTTTATAATTTATTAAAACACCTTCAAATTTATAAACATACCATTGTAAATCATCTTCACTTTTCGACAGCTGTACCTGGTTATCTGCAAAAATTGTAACTACAGGTATTGTAGATAATTAAAAATTAGATCATTTAATTTAGTTTAATTTAATTTAGGTATTGTAAACTACTGCACTTTATTGTTCATGTGCATATGTTTATTTTACTTACAAAAGTTATATGTAAGGATAGAAACCTGCGTTTCTTTTTTCTATTTTGTATATTAGCTGGAACATTGAACTGTGCCACAATATCCTTCAGCTTCCTTGCACCATTTTCCAATTCCTAATACACCTTATAACTGTTAGGGGCCTACCTTAAAATTGAAAACAGTGTCTCGCAATTTTATGAAGAACAGGGGATTCTTAAGGGAGAAAATCAACCTTTCCAGACACAATAGTGTTCCATACCAAACTGTCACTGCTGCCTATCACACTCTGGTAAATTAGCGCCATCTAGTCCCCTTTATTGTACATATATATACGTCCTAAATTGTAATTAGAGAAAATTATTTACATTCAGTGCATGAAATATCCTTAGATATATCTAACAATTTGAGTAAAGAACATAGACTTATAAAAAAACATGTTAAATGTATATACCACCGGGAAATTAAAATTACCTCGAGATACAGAAATTTTGAGTTATTGGAGTTCGACTTATGGAAATTCAACTGTAATAACTCTACAACACTTATAGTGGGAATTAGTTTGGATATTACTCTAGTAACCCCCGAAATTGGAATAAACCTTCACAGAAATTTTCCTAAGTATAATAATCAGACTAAAATATTTTGGTTCAAACTTCTGTTGTTTTGTAGAAGATCGAGAGCTAAAAAGTAAGTTTATTGCAATCCGTATCAAAAACAAAACATAATGACATTATTGATCTTTTTTATGTTATTTTTATTGTTTCAGGATATAGCAACTAGACATATTTTTGAACTCATATAAAAGAGTATAATTCACTGGACCAAGTCAAATTATGTTTCTATTTATTTTAAAAATTATCTGATGTTACATTTATCTAATAGAACTATTTAATTACATGAACCAAGTATCTATATACACGGTAGTTAGGATCCTGCTGTAAAACTCTTTTCCAAAATATTTTCATCACTCAAAGCACAAGACACTACTAATGTGCAAGATGAGATATGGTATTCTATAATGTGTGTGTGTGCATTGGGCGTAGCGAGGTGGGGGCAGGGAGGTGCGCTTGCACCCCTTGATTTTCGACCAATTAACACTAGATGGAATGAAATTTTCTTCTATCCGATATTAAGTGTAAAATGTTAAAAATTGTTTTAAAAAATGAAGAAAAATATAGTAAGTCCACCAAACCCAATCGATGTAATATATCAATTTAACAAATACCTGTTCCTATGGACAAAAGCATCGCCAGTACGCCAGAAAGTTTAGACCTCTATTATGAACGGCTTACGCAGCACTCATTTCTGGAATTTCAGCTAAGTACCTGAGTTTGTTTTTCGACGCCTAGATGCTATTAGCAGCTCCGTTTGACCTTGACTTTTCATTGGCCGCATACATTTCTGTAATGGATGCCTTTTTTTACAGCCTTACATTGGTCAAATTTCCGCCTTTTCTATGTCTCGTATTTTATAGTACGTTCGACAGGCTCGAATAATAATTCGATATTCATTACTCAAAGGTTCTAGACTCATGCTTTAATGTTGAACTACGCGTATTAATGTGTCTATGCTTAAAATTAATATAAAAAATGTTATGGTAAGTACCTACACACGTTGTATCATTGCAATATTATAATAGTTTAGAATTCATAACATCCGAAAAAGAAGATTTACCCACCTAATGATATTGGTAACTGGTTCCGGAGAACAGAGCTAATGAGTAAAGAAGATAAAGTGAAATATCTGACAAACTGCTGGAGTTCATCAGCAAGCTACATTTTCAGCAAAGATGCTGAATATTTAAAACGGAAATTCAAGCATTGTTGGATCCAGCAGTATTCACCCTGGCTAAACTACTACGCAAGACTCTAAGGTGCACTCTGTTTATATTGTGTTTTTCAAAATGCATGAATTCGCCAAAAAATCATTTGTGAGATCCGGTGGCATGTGGAAGCTGCGCAGTCAGCACGGTTGTTCTTAAGTGAAGTCCCTGTTAGCGAAAAACTCATAGTGGCTATAAGAAGATTGCGGCCAGTTACTTGAAGCATTTGTCTTCCATCTCGGATACCATTTCTTCTGTGGCTTGCATGACTTGTATTTGAGGGGTAAAACAACGAACGAAGGCGTCTTCAGGGATTTGATTCAGTTGAAAATTGATGCCGGGGATAAAAGCTAAAAACCTCATTTAAACGCCAAGAATGCTACCTATCTTTCTCCACAAATTAAAAATGAATAGATTGAATTATGTGAAAATGATTTCGGATGATGTAAAACACGTCAGCGCTTACAGTGTTTTAGTTGATAAAAGCTGTGACATTTCTGGAAAGTAACAATTATCCATTGAGAAATTGTATAAAATTCGAGAAGAGTTTTTGGGCTTTGTTGAACTGAAGCGAGAACGCCCAATCAATTGCTGCAGAGATTGAGTTTTTCAAAGAGATAGACATTGACCCGAAAAAATGTGTCGGCCAGGGCAATGACGGTAGTTCAACAGTGGCAGGAAAAGAAAACGGGGCCCAGAAATGTCTGTGAGATTTTTCCCAAAGATATTTACTTCCGCTGCACGAGCCATAAAATAATTATTGTGGCAATGATTTGAAGAGTGTGCCCGGGGTGAGAAGCACGATACATAAATTATGGATATTATAAACTTTTTTCGAGAGTCGCCGTTGAGAAGACAGCATGTTCCAAGCATCCCCATTCTCTGCAAAACACGTTGCAGTAATATAAAAGTATTGGGATAATTAAGAAAAAAATTAGAATTGATGAAGACCTAAAATTGATTGCCGTAGAAATAAACGCACCAAGCCGAAACAAGCTGATCAATTGTATGCAGCTGCAAGTAGAAATACTTTCATATTTTGTTTGTGTCTGATAGCAGCATATTCTAGTTATTAGGAACCTGTCGTTAATTCCTGTAAGCCTTGGCTATAGATTTAATTAAATGCAATGAAGGCCCATGCTGAAAGAATTAAAATCATGTTAATAGATCAGATCTCTGAAGGCATCATCAAAGAGATGGAGACAATTGCTTCTGAATTAGGCGTATAAATCACACTAAATAATATTCAATAAGCAGACACATCGAGCTAATCCACAACGTAATCCTGAAGATTACTTTAAGGTGGCCATCTTAAATCCCTACTTGGATTCCTTTCTCACAGCTTTGTCAGACAGATTTGAAGAACTTCAAATGCTGCATCTTAAGAACCTAAAAACACCTCTGAAAAATGGCCAATCAACGGCGACAAACATTTCGGAGTGTTATAAAATCGAGGATTTTCCCAGCGAAATTGAACTATGGCATCGTATGTGGATGAAACGAACTGACAAGGATAAAGAAAGTGATTTCGTTAACATCGTGGACGAGTGCGATTTTTTCCCATCCATAAAAAACAATTGTAATATGCCTGTCATTACCATGCATTACGGCGAAGACATGGTGCCGTTCTACAATGAGAGAAAATCCCCTTAATGGGCCTGTGTATGCTGTCTGCACAAAAGAAAAACTTACTAAAATGATACTGAAAATTTCAAACAAAACCTACTTAAAAGATGTTCCCCAACGAAAAGGCGAGTCCAACTGTGTGTGTAGTTATCATTTACGTATTAATAGCTCAAATATAGCCAATAGTTTCAATACAATTAAGTATAAAAATTAAGAAGTAATCTTGACAAAAACTTCAATTCGCCAAGCCTGAAAATTCTGCAATTATTTCACTATTATTCTTCATATTTTCTCTTCAATAGCGTTGTAGTTTTCTTCCGAAATACAGGGCTATTCAGAAAGACGGAACAGACTTCAAACATTTATTTCTTCCAAACTATAAAAAATATAAACACAATTCCAATGTTCCTTGAAAGAGGAAAGTTAAAATTTCACTATTTTATGCCTTCAATATGAGCACCATATGTTACAAGACAAATATAAAAACGGTGGCTCATTTCGTGGCACGCACGAATCAGCAGGTCTCCAGTTATCGAATTTACAGCTTCAACAATTCGATGTCGTAGATTTTCAAGAGTGTCAGGCAATGGGGGATAAAGTCACGGTCTTTTACGTAACCCCACGGATAAAAATGACACGAAGTTAGTTGTGGTGACCTGGAAGACCACCGGTAATGAAGTTGATCTTCTGTTCCTCCTCTTCCAATCCAACGTCCTGTTGTGTCGTAATTTTAGTACAAACAATCAACATGACAAGCAACAGCGCCAATGCGGTCGTGATCAGAACTTCAAACTTTTCTATTTCCAGGAGCGTTGGAATTGTGTTTCTCTTTTTTGTAGTTTGGAAGAAATAAATGTTTGAAGTATGTTCCCTCTTTCTGAATAGACCTATATATTGAGGTTGTTAAAAAAATAAAGGTATTGTTTTGTATTTTTAATTTGTTCATTTGTACCGGAAGGTATACAGTCGAAAAAAGTTGCACCCGCTTAATCCAATGCTGGCTACGCCCATGTGTGTGAGCGTGTGTGTGTGTGCACTTTGTATATTTATTTTCATAAATTTATTCAACATAATTTTCCATTGCATGTAAGTAGTAGGGGAGACTGTTGTTCCTTGAGAATAGTGTACCTTGGAACACCCTTTTGTTTCTGGTCAATGCTGTACTTTAGCGGCATATTATACTACTACATAGAGTATTTAAATGGCATAACACTGTTGTAAATGTATCAGACGATTACCGTTATGTGTTGAGTCCTGATACAAAAATTTCGTTTTGAAGCCTCTTTTGTAAAATTTTGTGTTGCGCTTGTTATTGTTTCTGAGATAAGAAGATAAGTGTTGTGAAGAAAATTACAATATCAAAGCAATCTCTAGTACTTGGTAAATAAAATGTAACATAATTATCAACCTTTATTATAGCCTATAAAGCAGAGACATCATTTTCGTTTCGAATGGTAACCTCTTGTACCTTGGAACAAAGTATCTCGTGTACCTTGAAACACACTTCTGGCTAAAAACTATGTATTGATGGTAAGTGTATTGTTTCAGATATAATACCGCGAAGTAAAGCTGGTATTAAGAGAAAACCTGTGGACACATATGCCATTAGGAAACCAGTTGAAGCTGTTAATGCTCCACCTGATCGAAGGATTTCTCTAAGAGAGGCTTGTAAAATATATAAAGTCTCTCTTGTCACTCTATCAAGACACCTTATAGCTTTCAAGAGTGCTGAGGAAACAGAATTTATTTACTGTACAAATATTGACGTGAAAAGTGTTTTTAGTGACCAAGACGAGGATCAACTTGTTGATTATATTATCAGAGTAGCTCAAATGCAGTATGGGCTCAAAAAAAAGTGTCAGAAAACTTGCATATAAATTTGCAGTTGCTAATAATAAAAAAATATCCAGATAATTGGAATAATGATTGTATAGCCGGTGAAGAATGGATACGCCGGTTTATGTGCAGACATGCTGACTCACTTGGTGTAATAAAGCCAGAGGCTACGAGCTTTATCACGTTCGACTAGTTTCAATAAAACAAATGTTGATGCATGTTTTAGTAAACTTGAAAACGTTCAGACTCAATTTGGCCCCTTTCCTCCCCAGAAATTTTGGAATTATGAGAAGACCGGGCTTTCTAACGTTCAGACTCCTAGTCGCATTATTGCCCCCAAAGGAATTAAACAAATCGGAAGCCTAAATATTATCGGAAATCACATTACCACCTATGTTGATTTTACCGAGTGTCAATTTTAAGGACAGGATGCTGTGTCGTGCACCGCCAGGAACATTAGGAGCTGTAACTCCATCAGCTTGGACTAATGAAGAAATATTTTTTTAAAATCCTTACATATTTCATCAAGTTTTTGAAATGCCCGAAGAGGGAACGTGTCCTTCTAGTCCTAGACAACCACGAATCACATCTTTCCGTGGAAGCTGTGACAAAGGCTTCTGATTCTGGCGTTGTAATGCTAACTTTTCCGCCACACACGTTTAAGAAATTGCAGTCACGTTACTTCACTGTATTCGGACCTTTGGAAATATACTACGTACAATCAAGATGTAGATGTTTAGCTTGTCTACCACCCAGGAGTGACGTTGGACATTTACAGTGTAGCTGAAGTGTTAGGAACAGCCTTTCCCCGGGCATTTTTAATAATTAACAGCATAATCTGCGGCTTCAGGAAGTCCGTCATCTTCCCGCTAATGTCGCCGAATATTTTCTGAAGATGATTTTCTGTGTTCTTTTGTTACTGATAAAGAACCTGATAAGATTATTCAAACATCAGAACAAACAATGTCCCAGAAAATTCACAGAGTAACACAACTGTAGTCAGTGACGAACTCATTTTCCCTGAAAAGGTACAACCATACCCTAAAGCCAAACCCAAGACAACAGGAAACCGAGGGAGAAAGGCGGGGAAAACAAGAATAGTAATAGAAACGCCAGAAAAGAATGAAAGTAAAAAAATGAAGGGGAATAGAAAGAAAGCAAAAAAATCTGTCAGCAGTCCGTAAAATTAATATGTCTTCTGAAAATAAAATGTTTCAGGAAAACAATTCGTCAGCCCATAAAAAGAATCGAAAGCTCTAAAACTGCGTTCTGTGCCTTCGTCTTCCTCATCATCATGTGAGGGTAAGCCTTTTGAATTAGTGTCTACGGATGTCAAGACAGCGCAGATGAAGAGTGCATTTCTTGTTATCAAGCATATCACGAAGATAATAGCAGAGAACAGTGGATTAGGTGTTTAAAATGCTTTCGTTGGTCCCACGAAACATGTGCTGCCACAGATACTAAAGAATGGAAATCATTTGTTACTGACATTTGCAATAAAAAGTGAACACCGATGTAAATTTGAAATAAAATTTATAAAAATTGTAATCATGAACAATATTTTATTTTTAAATTAAATTATATTATAACTAATAAAACTCCGATAAAATGTATTATTTTATCCTGTTTACATGATAAATAAAAGTGTTTCATGGTACAAGACGGCATCTTCCAAGGTACACGAACATCTTGTATCTTGGAACAAAAATCGTCTTTTAAAAACTTGATTTTTGTCCTTTACTTTTTCATGGAGATAAAAGCAATCATATACATACAATCAGTTACAGTGCCATTTATATATATTTAGCGATGAGAGATGAATTGTTAACCTATTAACAAAGGCCGTAGCCCGCTAAGTTAGTGGTGCGTGGCCCCCACGCGTATTCGTTCCAAATTTTGGCCAAACGTTGCGTCTGATGGGTTACAAACTCACACCAAATTTCAACCCTGTCGCTGCACTAGGAACAAAGATAAAACTACAACTAGTATTTTTGGTGAAGATTTTTCTTCTCAGGATCGACTGGACCGGTTTTTATGAACAAAATATATGTTGTAAATATATTCAAGGCGATTCACAGCGAAAATCGAGAACTCGATCCCACGAACGTAACTACCTGAAAACAATTTTATTTTTCGTAATTTTTTTTAGGTCACTTGCTCACGAGATACAATTACGAGTTTTTTTTCTATTAGACAATCGGACCTCTTTCTACAACATATGATTTTTCCAATTCGATCGAAGAGGTGGAGCTTAGTTAAAAAAATTAAAATACAATTTTTTGCACATTTTATCCAAATTTTATTAAGATTTCTTACAATATAATCATACTTTCGATCAATTTTTGGTGCTGTGTAATTTACGTTACTGGCCGATGATGATTCTCACTGCTTCTCTTAATCTTCGTCGCTATCATCATTGATGATGGCAGTTATATTCTTCTTTGCCGGCTATGGCCTTTAAAAGAGAATATCAAAAATGTGTTTCAAGGTACAACAGTCTCCCCGACTGTACTACGTACTAAATATTACAATTATTGATTTTGCAATGGTATTTATATTTCCTTTTCTGATGGTCAAGTTTTACCACGTTTTGATGGATATATTTCTAGAAATCAGAACAAGAATCTGTTAATAATCATATTGCACTATTCTAATAGTATCGACACAAGAGAACAGAATTATTATATGTGTATGTATATATATATATATGTGTGTGTGTGTGCGTGCGTGTTTCTGTGCGCGCGTGTGTGCGCGCGTGTTTGCGCGCGTGTGTGCGCGTGTGTGTGTGCGTGTGTGCGTGTGTGTGCGTGTGTGTGCGTGTGTGGGTGTGTGGGTGTGTGGGTGTGTGTGTGGGTGTGTGTGTGTGGGTGTGTGTTTGTGTGTGTGTTTATAGTAAAATTTTTGGCATTGAGCAATGCCAAGCTTAATATGACATGCCCCTTAACTGGGCACCTAGCTAGTGTAGTTCTACAGCTCTGTGGGGAGCCATTTCTTCCTTTAATTAAATATATTATAATAAAAATACAGGGAGTAAACATTTGTAACATATCCATCAAATATTATACAAAACAACCATTCTCTTTCATTTGGTCATATTTTTTAATCGAAATTTCATATTTTTTATTTTTTTCAACTTCAGTACAAAAACGGCACAAGTGTCTTCTCGTGTTCAATTTAAAAGTAATTTGGAAAACATTATTTATATTACATGTAATGAATATTAAAAACTATGCAAATCTCTTAAATGCAATAAATGTTAACTCTGGCGTTACAATGTGTCTGTCATCAGCGGCGTTATTTCAAGTCTTACATCGATATAAACTATCCATTTAGGATATATATATATATATATTTATTTATACATTTATTTATTTATTTATATGGGCAATTTACTCCGAAGTTTATAATGTAAATATACAATCTCGTTACTAAATACTATCAGTTTTGAGTTATTACAAAGAATCGCTATTTTTTTATTTTTAGAATTTGAATACTTACTTACTTACTTACTTTCCCACTGGCACTATCGAACCAGTAGGTTCATGGCCCGCGGACATCAGCTCTCGAAACAGCCCTATCGTGAGCTAATGCTTTCCAATCATTCCCTGTATAATCTACTTCCCTCAAATCATAGTTAATGTTATTCTCCCACCTCATTCTTGGTCTACAAACTGGGCGTTTTCCCTTTGGCTTTCCTACAAGAAGCTTCCACGCAAGTCTTTCATTCCCCATACGTGCAACATGTCCTGCCCATCGCAGTCTACGAGACTTAACTGTTCTTATTATATCTGGCTTCCTATAAAGACCATGTAGTTCATTGTTATGTAGTCTTCTCCATTCACCTATCTGTTCAGCTCTCTTTGGTCCAAAAATTTTCCTAAGTACTTTATTCTCAAATACTTGTAAAATCCTTTCCTCCCTTAAAGTAAGAGTCGATGTTTCGGAATTATATAATATAACTGTAGAATAATAGTTTTATATAATTTCAGTTTAACGTTTTTTGAAAGGAGTTCGGACAACAAGAGTCTCTGTAATGCATAATAGCACGCATTTCCAGAATTGAGCCTATGTTTAATTTCTTTGTGCATCTCATTCCTGTTTGTGATTATTGTTCCTAGGTATTTGAATTCAGCCACTTCCTCAATATTTCCCTCATTTGTCATTAGCAGTCCATTTCCATTATATAATGAATTTCTACGTGTGACCATATATTTAGTTTTATTGATATTTACTTCCAGTCCTAATTTCTTAGTGTTATTCAATAGTGTGTGCGTGTTGTCCTTTAGTATCTCCTCGCTATCGGCCAATAATACTACATCATCAGCATAAACTAACAGCTTATTAATACCATTCAGCTGTAAGCCTTCCTTATTCTCTAAAGACTTAATGGCATGCTCTAGTACAAAATTAAATAGTAGAGGAGATAGTGCATCTCCTTGCTTCAACCCATTCTGGATTTCAAAAGTGTCCGAAAACTGTTTGCCTACACGCACCCTACTCTTTGTGTGATTTAGACACATTCGTATAAGTCTAACTAACTTTTTTTTAATCATATGCTTTTTTGAAGTCTACATATAGTTGATGTACAGTACCATTATATTCCCATTTATTTTCTAAAATCTGTCTTATACTAAAATCTGATCTGTTGTAGACCTGTTTCATCTAAATGCACATCGATGATCTCCAAGAATCTCATCAATATAGGGAGTAAGTCTGCTTACTAATATATTTGTTAGAATTTTGTACGAAGTTGAAAGTAATGAGATGCCCCTGTAGTTGGTGCAATCAGTTTTATCTCCTTTCTTATAAATTGGTACGATAATTGATTCCTTCCATTCATCTGGAAGAGCTTCTTTTTCCCAAATCATAAAAAGCAACCAGCGTATCTTGTCCATCAATTTTTCTCCCCCTAATTTTATCAGTTCTGCTGGGATCTCATCTGAACCTGATGCTTTATACATCTTCAATTTTTCAATCACCATTACAACCTCTAATGCACTTGGTTCTGCGAATAGCATTTCTGCTGTCTGTAAATTATCCTCCTCAATGTCCTGTTCTGTATGTACATTTAATAGCTGATTAAAGTAACTTTTCCATCTATTTAATATACTCCTGGAATCTGCAATCATATCCCCATTTTCATTCCGAATTATGTTTGTTCTAGCCTGAAAGCCTTTCTTCTCTATACCAATTCCCTGATATAATTCTCTAATGTTCCTATTGTTTGCGTTCATTTCAAGATCATTAATCCTCTATCTCAAATATTCCCTCTCTTTACTCTTTAGTAACTTGGTGGTTTCCCGTCTAATACTACCCAATTGCTCTAAATTTACCTCATTTGGCTCGTGTAACCATTTCATTTTTGCTAGCTTTCTTTTCTTTACAATGTCGGCACATTCCTCATCAAACCATTTCTTGTTTTGCCTCTTTTTTAAACAACCAATGCTTTCTGATGCTGACAATTTAATAGTATCTCTTATAGCCTCCCATTCTTTATTTATATCAGTTTCTTCTTCGTTTGCCACATTGTCATCTGAAGATTCCAGTACTTCAAATCTATTAAGTTAGTAATTTTGATTTGGTAAACTTGCCGCATTTCATCATTTTTCAAGTTTTTTAATTCAAATTTTACAGAATCATCTTTAGCATTTGTTCCTCTCACAAGCGATAGCCGTTGTCTGATTTTCACCCTGGCCAGAAGATGATCCGAATTGCAGTCTGTGCCTCTAACTGATCTAACATCGATGATGCTGCTGTGCCAACGTTTGTCCACTAATACATGATCTAGCCAGTTCCGAGTTTCTCCATCTGGAGACATCTAGGTGTATTTATGAATATCCTTATGCTGAAATGTTGTGCTCTTAACAATGAGATTCTTTGATGTGGCAAAAGTGACTAATCTAACCCCGTTGTCGTTACTATCTTCATGAAGACTGAATTTGCCTATTGTTGGTTTAAATATATCTTCCCGCCCCACTTTTGCATTAAAATCTCCTAAGACAATTTCCATATGATATCGTGAAAGGCTATCAAGTAAGCTTTCTAGTTCTTCATAGAACTCATCCTTGTTCTTGTCAACTTTATCTTCTGTGGAGGCATGTACATTTACAATTATAAAATCATGTCGTTTACCCTTTAGAATTATGTATGATATCCTGTCACTAACAAACTTAATATTTCGGATAGCGGATAGGATCCTCCTTCTGACTAAAAAACCCGTTCCAAATGCAGGTCTTTCTGCACCCCCGTAGTATAATTCAATGCTTCCTGATTCCTAACTACCTTCTCCTGGCCACCTAACTTCCTGTAAAGCAACTATATCCAAGGGCGATTTATCTAATTCCCGCGTTAATATCTCTAGCGCCCCGCTATTGCATAAGGTCCTAACATTCCATGTTCCTAGGAACATGTCCCTGTGTTTGAGCCTTTGACATGGGTTCCCTGAAGTAGTATTGCAATAATAAATTCTAAAGATATTGAAGATGCTCTTAAATTATTGAACCTTCAGGATGAATCAGTAAAGTTTACCATTGAATTAGAAAAAGAAAAGAAAATTCCATTTTTGGATCTATGTATAATTAGGAATGATCAAACACTGAAAATTGAATTTGATATATTTAGAAAAGAGCTCATACAGATAATTACATTAAATCATCAGGTTTCAATCACATTGCTCATAAGCATGCAATATTCAATAGCTTAATTTACAGATTGACAAATGTACCATTAAACGAAGAAAATTTCAACAAAGAGTTTAAACATATCTTAAACATTGCTAGATTAAATGGTTTTGATAAAGAATTAATTATCAATAAGTTGAAGAAATTCAAACACAAAAAAAGACTTAATGAATATACTACTCTACAAAATTGTAAAGGAAAGAAAAAATAAAAGAAAATTACTTACCATCCTGAAATGCATAGAAAATTTCAAAAAAATTTTGACAAATACAACATTTCTTTGACACCAATAAATAAATTTAGTCTGGGTAATCTTCTAAGTACCAATAAAAAAGTCAATGTTCCTGACAGCAAGAAATCTGGAATTTATCAAATAAATTGTGAAGATTGCAATAAAGTTTATATAGGAAAAACAAAAAGGAATTTGGAAATTCGGACATAAGAACATTTCAGAAATATTAAAAATTGTGAAATTAGAAAATCTGCAATTGCTGCACATGGTTTATTAGAACATCATAAAATTGGAAGAGAAGCTAAACTTTTAAAACAAGTAGAGAAACCTTTGGAATTGACAGTTTGGGAAAAAATATATATTCAGAAAAACAAAAATAGATCAATGAATTTTGATATCCCTAACGAAATTACATTGATTTCGAAGTTCATAAATTCAACCATAAATGGCAGCACTGAAGATGGCGACAATAGAATAGTTGACGGCCGAAGAATTTCGTCAGTTGGAGTTGTGGCTGAAGATGAACATGACTATGTTTGAAATCGCGATATCATGGAAGCATGAATCCTATGAGGTGAGTTGTTTAAACAATATGTTCTCCGATGAATTTTAATGATTATACCTCATAATGTGTACTTCCCAACATTAATTTAATATAAACATATATAATTTTAATTTTAAAAGTTAAACAATACCAAATAATAACATAAAAATTAATGTTAACATAAATAATCAATGTCTTCTGTCCTTGTGTAATAAACGCCCAAAGCGCTATGAGAAACGTGACAACACCACATGTCAATCATTCCCATGCGGCACCCGCTTTTATGTAGACTGTTAAACATCAGAGTGAGCAATAATACCAGAGTTGTTATTTTTTCATTAACTTAGATCGTTTTTGCATTAAGGTTTAAGGCTAATCTGAGTTGAGAGATATATTATGTTGAACAAACAGATGGTGTCTGTTTTTTTTTCTGAACACGTCTAGTGAATTATATTTTATCATGAATGTTATATAGTTAGCCAGTTACCGATATCCGTTAGTCCGTTCTGGCGCGCACATGATATGTGATTTTAACTCATGTAATAAGAAACCCTTAAGAGACCGGTCTAAGGGAGTTGAAAAAATCACACTAGATGTCATACTCATACAGAACAGATCTTAAAAGTTTTGTGTTCCTGCAATGTCAAATACCTTAGAAAAAAATATATATATCTTGCTGAATATATCCGTAACTCCCACTGAGTGAAGGCTTTCTTGACGCGGATATTCACGCAACGCCTACCCAACGGGTTAAGAAAAATAAATGCCTCAATTGGTACTTCAGCGTGCTATCCATTACACCACCGGGCAAATCGAATGCAAACATTTATTTCTCTTAAATATCTATTCTCCATTATTACGAGATGTAGTGAAAACTCGGTCTTCACTGCCAGGTCTTCACTTATAGTAGCTAGCTATCAGGTGGCAGTGAAGACCGAGTTCTCACTTCATCTCGTAATAATGGAGGAAATATATTTAAGATAAAAAAATGTTTGTATTAGATTTGCCCGGTGGTGTAATGGATAGCACGCTGAAGTACCAATTTAGAGGTCCGGGTTCAAATCCCGTCCAGGCATTTATTTTCCTTATCATGTCATATATATAGGCTCTGTGTATGTGTGTTTTTCCCCGTATTTCATAAGATTTGTTATTACATTGCTTTTAAAAAAATAATTTCCTTTCAGGTCCAATCTCAAGAAGTAACTAGTACAAGTAAAAGTCCTGATGATCCAGACAGTCATGAGGTAAAGTATATAGTACCGGTAGTATTTGAAAGACATTCTATTCTTTTTTTTATAAATAGTTGATTGTCTGCTTATGTAAATTTTACGGTAATAGAAATTCAATTACAAATTATAGTTTTAATAAATTAACACATCACCCCATCACCATTAAAAAATACATATACATATACTTTCTTGAGATATGTACCGGTATATCTTCCCTGTTTTGGTTTACCAAAATCTCTGGAGTGAAAAATTCTCCATATTTCTGATCCCATAAAAGTACAATTCTTATCTCTATAAATATTGTATTTTATTATTATTAATTTCTTAGTTCAGATAATCAAAAGTAAAGACTTCCACGAAGACCTAAGATTCCTGGATACAAGGATCGGCTATTCTGGCACAAGGAGAAGGTAGACTGGTTACCCATACACTCCTGCTGCATTATCTCCAGGAAAGATCCCAAAATCAAATTAGGAGGCCAATTGGTTCTCAGTACCAATCTAATACAAATTAATTAAGAAAGATCCCCAGTCCTTCACAACCTACAATTGAAATTATCCGCTTCAGTTTGTAGTCAGATACTTTGTCTCAGAGTTGCCTTGTCTGTGAGCTCAGATATTAACCAATTAGTGCATAGCGTCCCATATACAGGGTGTGTCAAAAAGGTTGGCACAAACTTACATGGTTGAAAGTACACGATAATAGTGTGCGCGCGGGGCGACACCTGAACCACGCTGTGCTACCATTTGTGCGGGTTACGACACCCAAACCACGCTGACTGCTACCATTTGTGCGCGCGGGGCGACACCTGAACCACGCTCTGCTACCATTTGTGCGCGCGGGGCGATTCCCACTTTTAATAAACCACGCTGCTGCGTAACCATTTGTGCGCGCGGGGCGACACCTGACCACAATAAATAAACCACGTTCTCTGACTACCATTTGTGGGTCAAATGAAAACCACGCAGATTGCTACCTTTACTCCGGGATCGGGTTTTGTAATTTGCTGTTTCTATTAACGTGGATCAGATTTCCAAAGAGGATATCTTATCAGGAAAAATGGCTTACCTCGGGCCCATAGAAGGTAGCCGTTGATTCATCTTTCTTTCTCTGACAGATATATATATATATATATATAAGAGTACTGATTATTAAATACATACAGTGAGTGAACAAGACAATGACTGTGTTTTAATAATGCTAATCAGCATGATAGTTGAGGAGCTCGGAATGGTTTCTTACGTGAGTGATTTCCATAGCAGGATAGTGAACAACTATTTATACTTAAACGAAGCAAGAGGGGCGTTGTTTAAAAGATAACTTTTAATAAACAAGTTGGCTGAGTAAAAGTAAATTAACAACAAAAAAATGATGGCATTCGATCAAACGATCAAAGTAGCCGTACAGAAAAATAAATAAGTAACATACCATACATCAGTTGAATGCAGGCTTTCACGGCCGGTAATCGTAATGTTGAGTGATTCCGGGTTATGTGGCCGTGGTCCATAGTTGGTGTTGATACCAGACGTTTCGACACCAGATTCTATTCGACGATACCCAAGTTTTAGCCACAACTTCCTACTATTTCCCTAGATTATACCGAGAGGCTATAGAAATACACAAGCATAAGGGAAATATTAACAGAAAAGAAGAAGGTATCAAACTGTCTAAGGCCTGGTTTCATACACTAGAAAATAAATGCATTAACACCAGTGACAACAAGGAGACGACTATTAGCCAATCAGCAAGAGCCACGCCCACTCACCCTGCACCCCCCACTAATACAACGTCCTCTACGTCCACAGCGCTCATTCCAAGTAGATCTTCCGACCAGGAAACACGCATAGAAGCACTCGCCACTGAAGATGCCCTCCGCAGTTGAGGGCGAAACGTCTGGTATCAACACCAACTATGGACCACGGCCACATAACCCGGAATCACTCAACATTAACATACCATACATCACACCACACTCACACAGATGTCCGAGTTTCGGGGATATCCTCTTCCCTAGACGGTCGGACCAACTCAAACAGGCCTCTTCTTGGCCTCAGGACAACTTGTCTATGTAGAATTCCATGTTTTAACTTTCCAGTCGCATATTGACCTGGAACCGGATTCCACTCTTGAATCCGTTAATACAACCAAAACGCCGATTGCTAGGATGATCGAATGATATAGTTCTGTAGATGCACTATGTATATAAAGGTTCCGAGGTAGAGGGGGAATGCGCCGTAGACATGCGCGGCAGGAAGGATGAAGAGGGAAGGGGTAGCCACTAGGAGAACATGGATATTGGCATATTTCACAAATGTTCCTGTGTAGGGAGGAGTACAAAGATACCACACTGAACCGAAAAAATGCACTTTCGGTTCAATAGAAGCAGCAATGTCCCAGTAAACATGGGTCCGCAAACGAGCCGTTTGCGAGATAATTACGAATGTATGGTTACAAGCCGTCACTGACATTATTTGTAACAACGTACGGTTTACTCCTTGCGCACTTGAAGCCGTCCTATGTTCTTTGCTTACAAAACTGAACATTGCCGAGAGGTGGAGTTGTAATCAAACCATAAAACCATACACGCAGAACGTACAGGGCGGATACAGTACACAGTCTCAAAAGGTATCAGTCTCGTCTGAGGAGATTATACAAAGAATACAGAATTGAGCATATGTTAAATTTCTTTGTGAATCTCATTCCTAATTGTAATTATTGTTCCTAGATATCAGAATCCAGCCACTTCTTCAAAATTCCTCTCATTTGTTATCAGTTGTCCATTTCCATTAGGCCTATAGCCTATAATTTATTTCTATGTGTGAACATGTATTTAGTTTTATTGATGTTTACTTCCAGTCGCAATTTCTTAGTGTTACTCAATAGAGCGTGCGTGTTGGCTCTTAATATCTCCTCACTATCACTTATTAATACATCATCTGCATAAACTAACAGCCTATTAATACAATTGAGTTGTAGGCCTTCTTCATTCTTCAAAGTTGTGATGGCATGCTCTAGTACAAAATTGAATAGAAGAGGAGATAATGCATCTCCTTGATTTAACTAATTATGAATTTCAAAAGTATCCACGCAACCTACTCTTTGTGCGCCATTTAGACACATTCGTGTAAGTCTAAACTTTTAGGAATTTCGAATGCCAGAAGAGTATTATGTAACTTCTCCCTCTTAATTGAATTGTACCTTATGCCTTTTTGAAATCTACATATAGTTGATATACAGTTTCATTACATTTCCATTTCTTTTTGTAGCGATTAATATGATAGGAGACATATAAACTAAGATACAACTCTAATATGCATGGATCTGAAACTAAAATGTTCCGAAATATATTAAATTGTTATTAAAATTGAATAAATCTATAAATAATGAAAATAGAATATATTACTAATATCGCTATAAAATATGTATGTGGAAAAGTAGAAATATACCCAGGTAAAAATTCCACGTACATTTGTCTAGAATAAAATACTGTAAAACGCTACCTGCTATACAAATGACAAATAAAGAGGTATTGTCAGAACTCTACCTACTACCCAAGTGACAAATAATATAGGAACACAAAAAAGGGTATTGTCAAAAGAATATAACTAATTCCAATTAGCAGTCTATACAACTAATAAGAAATATTCATTCTTTAAGAAAAGGTAACATTAGTTAGCTATTAAAAATATTAAAACTCTATTGACCAATTCTTAGAAACCAATTAACGCTACTAAGCAATTCCAAGGAATGAGGATACCTGGCTAGTACAGACAACAAAAGACATTCATTCACCTCTAGAAAAGATAATCTCCGAACATTGACAGTTTACAAAGAAACTGATAAACATTTATCTATTAAATATCAAAGAACCAAATTACCCAGTTCTTAGAAATGTTATACATACTAGTAAATAATATTATTGTAACATAAATATATATTCAATTGTAAGGAGTGGATTCGAGAAAATTGGGAGGAGCCACCGCCTTTATAAGCGAGAACTTATATCAAAATACATTCACTATCACTATCAGTGACTCTGTGTTCAGTGTTGGAAAATCGTAGACCTGCAGACCGCGATCTCCGATTCAGTTTAAATATTAGATTCGTCCGAGAAATAGTTAAATTTAAAGTTATAGTCCGTTAAGCATTTGGACTTTGAAAATATTGATTCGAGCACGTAGACCTCTAAATATTTCATCGACTCCACTCATAGATAAAACTTTGTAACTGTATTATCAAAAGTGTATTTCTCCGTAAATAAACAGTTTCTTGGATTCGTTAAAATTGAGTGTACATTTATACGTTGTTCTTTTGCTTATAAAGAGTTCATAGCCCTGAGATCTCTTGCCTACCATTGAGCTCCGGCACATTTTCTAAAATCTGTCTTATACTAAAAATCTGACTATTGTGTACTTGTTTCTTCTAAATCCAAATTGATGATCTCCTAGAATGTCATGAATATACGGAGTAAGTCTGCTTACTAATTGTTAAGATGTTGCATGGAGTTGAAAGTAAAGAGTTGCCCCTGTTGTTGATGCAATCAGTTTTATCTCCTTTCTTATAGATTGGTATAAAAATAGATTATTTCCATTCAATTGTAAGAGCTTTTTCCCAAATCATACTAAGTAACCGACGTATCTTGCCCATCAATTTTTCTCTCCCTGATTTTATCAGTTATGCTGGGATCTCATCTGAACCTGATGCTTTATACATCTTCAACTTTTCTATCGCCATTACTACCTATAAACACACTTGAGTCTGTGACTAGCATTTCTGCTGTCTGTAAATTATCCTCTTCAATATCCTGTTCTGTATGCACATTTATTATACCACCCAGTTAACTTCGCACGGGCGGAGGGGAAGAGTTTTAGCGCTAGTGTCGCCGAACTACTGAATCTATGGAAGGGATGTAGGAGAACACTGTACATCCAATCACGTATTGAAATGATTCAGTTTTAAGTGTAGGCGGAAAATCCCTAAACACGTGTGAAAAATCTTAACGTGGTTGTCATATTACTCATTTAAGCACTGGACGCTCAAGCGGTCGGGTCATTTAAAAGCACAGTATTTGTCGTCTCTCCGTTACAAGCCTCACAATAAATCACAAGTGACAAAATATAATGAGAAGTGACAGCCCATTCCTACATTTAGCGCCAACAGAGTTGTGAAATTATTAATTTTGCCAATGACCGCCTTGAAGGACGGACCTTTAAAATCCATAGTATTTGTGAGCTCTCAACCTGCCAGACAATGAACATATACAGAGAACAAGAAGTGGCAACACAGTAAATAAGAAAAGAGAAAGACAGCATGTTCGTTAACATATTTTCCGCAAGCGCAGACTACATGGTGGAGTAATAATAGCTGTGGACGAACCAACTACGGAGTTCACCGCAGTGTATTATAAAATTTAAAATGGAGGACCACTGGCTAAACTACGTCAGAATACGAAATGGTAGCTAGTGGAGAACTTAGCAGCACTATTAAAAAACCATATAAATTATAAATGACAAAGGCAATTTATATAAAAAACGAAATAATATTTATTTATGTAACTTCACACAGAAGTAATATTTTCACATCACTTTCACATATGTTTCTTCCCGCAAGTTCTTGTCACAGATAATACAGTTGCACTTTGCACTATTAATTTGTTTTTTTCTAAATTTAATGTGCATGTGCATGGAGAGAGGGAAACAGTAAGTCTACTCTTGATGGCAATTTTCCCTCAACTATGGAATCATTGGAACGACATGCATATATAGACGAATGCAGGCAAGCTCCTAGAAAGTTCCAGGAGATTTTACAATTAATGTTAGCTACACTGAATTACCATACCAGTGTGCGCCAAAGAGTAATATCCAATCAGAAATTAACACTCAAATATAATATGACCGTTCAAGATGGTGGTTTACACACTGGACAACTTGATTTAATTAAAGTAATTAGTTAAATGACTTGCACGATTACATTCAAAGAGACTGATGTCACTAAGCAAGTCTAAACATGTCTTAGAATTTTCTGTAAGACTAGTCTCGGTACAAAAATGTATTATATTAAATATAATACTTAATTATATAAGATTCTTCATAATTTAGAATCAATTAACTATTAGAAGGAGAGAGAAGATAAACAAATCTTCCTAGCTGATTAAAATAACGGAAAAACTGCACTTAAACTGGTGTGAAATATTTTCAAAGTCGTATAGAACAACAGTGCGCTTGCGCCAGAGTTTATAGAGCCAGCGATAACCCACCATCGAACCATATATCGATTATCATCCTCGATTACTATCGATATCATACTAAAGTTCAAAAATCTTATGCTAGAGGCAGCATCTCGCTATGAAACTTAAATGACCAAACTTTGCAATAAATTCCCAAATCTATGTTAAAAAATATATTAATAATGTTAAAATTACCGAACGTTTATTAAAAATTGGTGTACACTTACTTATCACTCCCTAACGCCGCGCCGATCCAACCAACGATAACCCAAAACAGCGATAGAAAAATCATAGACTGAGTAATATACTCTGTTAAAAAAAGTAGCAGTTAGCATCAAAATATTGTCTAACAGTGTCATAATATTGTGATTTCGTATTATATAAGTACTTTAAAATTGTCTAATAATGTTATAAAAATTGTTTTAAAAAGTTTAATATATTAAACAATGTTAGTAAACACAGAAGAAGAGCTATAGTTTACAACAATAAACTGAAAAATCAAAAAGCAGTAAAAGTGCAGTTGAGCCAAAGTAACTTTTCCACATATTTAATATACTCCTGGAATTTTGGAATCATATCCCCATTTTCATTCCTTATTATGTTTGTTCTAGCCTGAAATCCTTTCTTCTCTATCCTAACCTGATATAATTCTCTGATGTTCCTATTTTTTGCATTTATTTCAAGATCTCACATGGGCAAAAAACTTAGAGCATTTGCAAAATAAAATAAAGAAACATAAATTTTCTCTCAAATATAAGAAAAATAATGCCAGTTTTCACTGTCTTTGTGCAAGTAACAATGCCAGGAGTTTAAGCAATGTTTAGGTTAATTGCACGTTTTGGTCATACATGTGGGGACTACATGTGAAACTGCAATTTAAAAGGTCAGGAAATTTTATATGCAGTGTTAGATGTTCCAAAACTCTGTGTCACGTATAATCTTCCCTTTGTGGACATGACAAAAAGTTAATATCCTCTTAATTATGAACTTAGCATCTATACATTTTATAGCATGTCATGCTTGTCCACCAAATAACTAGAACTCTGAGCCATTAAAAATTGACAAAAGATGTACAGACCAAAAAAAAATTGCAGTTAACCCTTTTGACATTTATGTGCCTCATTTACATTTGCATTTATGAATATTTTATTAAGTAAACCTATGTCACCAACGGCCGCACTTCACTACATTCTCAATCCACTAGCCGCGACTGGTGATTTTTTTCTGAATACAATAGAAATTGCTGTAACATAATCTGATTAATTATAACCCTCTGGCATAGATCACTTAAAGACTAATATGCTAGCTAAGGTGTTAGCATGCCTATCTCCTGATTAGTGTATCTGTGTTTATACTATTTAATACTTGAGAGGATTGTAAGATATCCTAAGGTCATAAAATACTAAAGTGATAATCTAATAAAAATATAATAACTACTACGGCAAAAAGTCTCAATATTCATGTCATATTCACAAATTGGTTTGAATAACCAGGATATGAGACAAGTAGGTCACAAATTTATATTGAGAATTATGGAAAACACATACTCAGTAAACAAAATCTACCCTTTGGCAATGAAGGTATAATTCACAGGTAGCCTTAGGCTGAGAAAGTGCGGTTTTCACATTAATTTGGAATGGGAAAGTAGAAGAAAATGAATATTTATACTGAGGAGTTAGACCCTAAAGTCGAGCAGAAGGTTACAGACACTAAAGCGCTACTCTACTGATCATGGTATTCTCTCTCCTCTTATGTAAGTGAACATACTAATTACCAAGTTATTTCAGGAGGAGATAAAATATTAATTAGATAAAATATTAATTAGATAAAAATTAATGATAACAAAATAACTTAGCTTATTTTAAGGATAAGTATCAACTTAAAATATAACTTATATCCAAATAGACTTGAGATAAACAGGGAGCATATGTCTCCGCAATAAATAATTGGAAACTTGTGAACAAGGTATTTGTTACAACAGTAAATTAAACTCATATCTCTCCGGGTCAAGCTTTCAATTCTATGATTATTATTTCGCGACATCACTTGTGTTTTCCATAGTTCATAGGTTATACTGGGTTGAGGTTAACATTTATTTGTAATTTTAATACTCTTTAACATTTATTCGTAATTATAAGTCTTTAATATTTATTGATATTTGTCTGTTGTGAATAAAGTTAGTTTGTTCTCCATATCGCATTTGCATAGCTTTCAGAGTCACCTTCCAACATACTTAACGGGGCTTGGAGAGTCACCCGTCTCCAACTCGCGTAGCAGCTATAACTAATTTACTACCGTTTCCCGCATTCATGCCTCCGCTCGAGCCACAGTTAAAGTTAAATTCTTTAATTGATAGATAAAGACATTTTAGTCTATATCGGTTTTTTATACTACCCAATTGTCTACCTTTACTCAGTTTATAACAAGGATGTAATTTTAACTAAAAGTTTCAGTCTTGGGGCTAGAACAAAACGTGATGTACAATTTTTAATTGCAAGATTGTGCTCCTGTTGCCTGAATTAAATTCTAAACCCCTTCACAGTACACAGTTAAGAATTCATGTGTTAATTTTAACAATGATTTCTCCGTGAATGAGTACATTAAGCCTGGCAGTCCCGTTGGTTTATACATGAAAGAC
Organism: Diploptera punctata; assembly: GCA_030220185.1. NCBI lineage: Eukaryota > Metazoa > Arthropoda > Insecta > Blattodea > Blaberidae > Diploptera > Diploptera punctata. The sequence continues at coordinate 572,942 of JASPKZ010007698.1, read as the reverse complement.
ACAACTAACATAATGTAGAATCCAATGGTGTTTATGAACTAAACTCTAACTGTTCCTAGCATATAACTCATTCAGTGAAACATTTTGTGGCATCACTACAAAACTAACATCATCTGGTGATTAAAACAATAATGTTTCTCCATCTATCTCAGTCAGTTGCCGTGGTAATGCCTATTCAAGCCACTAAAACCAGTCAGATAGATAGCAACAGCTATATTAGACTCAATTTCTTTGAAGTGTGCAAGAAATAACGTCAATAAAATATTATAATACATTATAAATCTTTAAAATTATAATAATTATGTTAATGACAAGGACAAATTTTCTTTTGGGACTGAGTCATGTGTAGAATGTGTAAATCTATCTGTGCTCATTAAAATTAAGGAGAAAATATTTGTAATTTATAACAGTACCAATATTTAGGCATAGTGTCAAGAATGCAGAATGGAAGAAAGTTGTCGTTTGGTAATGTCTAATATATATAACCCCTCAATTCAAGTGCACAGATTTTTCAATTTCAATTAGAGTTAGTAAATCACCCACCTTTTTCATATAAGATGTTGAAAATTATTCCCTTAACTGTTATTTTGTGGCTATGAAAATGGAACTATAATTCTTCTGTGAAAAAAATAAACGGGTAATTGTGTTATCTTTAACACAATTCAAGATTTTCTTTCTAAAAGTTCACTTGATTTACTCTATCACATGGCTGCAATACATGAAAACGCTCGCATTATACAGTTTTAATTTTAAAAGCAGTTTCAATAGATTTAATGCATGTGTACTCAAACTTCCTTAAAAGATGCCAGAAATGTGTGACGATACCAAGATATTTTCAACATCTCTTTTAAAAAAGTAGGTGATTATTCATATTGCAATTGAAGTCATGAAATCTATGCATATTAATTGAAAGATAATGAATTTGAGACTTTACTAGTCAACGACTTGCTTCTAGTCCAATCAGCGTTATTGTCATATCATGAAAATAATGACACTGAAGCTAATAAAATAGGAGAAGCCAAAAATGTAATATTTTACTAGTTTCATAATATTTTTATTCTGTTTTCTATTTGTTACATTAGATTAGTTTCACTAACAGAAGTTATATTTTGTATTCTTTATTTATTTCTTTATTTATTTATTTATTTATTTTAAATTATCACTAGTCATTTTTGTATTTACCATTTTGTTTTTCTTAATTACAGTCGGATCCTGATTCCGTCATAGAATACTGTGAATGCAATAATGAAGAAGGCGTAAGTACACAATATATTTACCATTAATAACTCTTTTATAGTTGTTGTTTAGATAGTCAAACCTATTATTTAAAATATTTCCTACAAGAGTAAACCAAGTTAGGTTTATAACACAAGTAGTTAGAGAGTCACCCTCCACATCTGTGTCCCAGTTTCGAATCTTGGTCATTCCATGTGGGCTTCATCGTGGATGATCAGTCAGGGCAGGTTTTTCTTGGGATTTTTTTTTTTTTTCCATTTCTCTTTCCAAAATTTCATTTTATCATTTCAACATACTCATGTCATAATTTCATTTTATCTGCCCCTAAGTTTTGAAGTCTGGTCCACTGGCATATCACAGAACTTAATAATAGGGGCTTCACTTCATCTCATTCTTGACCTGGCATTATGCCAGACATGAGTAGAGAATTTTAGAAAAATATTAAACTGGGTAAAACACCTGATAAAATATAAAACACATGATTATTCCACTTATTACATATTAACACAATATAGCGAGCCTATCATTTCCATAAATTCTGCAATTTCATCAAGTAACTCGAATAGATTCAACAATTTTTTTCCTGTTGAGCCATTGCACTTCACTGAAAGTAGGGTATGTCATATACTCGCAATCAAGATCTGTCAAGAACTCATCACTATCATACCCCGTGCCCCCTATGTGGTTACGGATACAAGTGAATTCCATGAAATATCAATATTTTCTACAGCTTCTTCTATACATGTTAATATGTTAGTGCCTGTTGTTGTATCTCGCATTGGCGCTAGATCTAACAGCTCTTCCATAACTTATAGTTTGAAGTTCACACCCCTGACCAAAAATGTTATTTGTAGGCCTACTGTGCTGGAGATATCAACACTTTCATTTAGAGTTTAATAATTTTATTAATATATTATGTCATATTATTGATTTCAATTTTTTAATTATTTCGTTGAGCTTGTTTATAAATTTTTATTAGTGACTTATAGGCTAATTGTAAAATGTTGTGGATTTAAAGTTGGTTAATAATACTTTAAGCATGTTAAAATTTTACTTTGTTGGAATATATGTTATATTGCATATTTTCGCGGATGTAAGTATATTTAAGAAAGTTTTCTTGAGTTTTCCGCCTCATGGATTCAAGGAATGAGAATGTGGGATCGTGCCGAAACGTCGAAATCAGTGGTCAGAGGCCGAACTTGAATCCATGACGCGGAAAAACCAAGAAAACTTTCTTAATCACACACACACACATATATATATAACTTTAAATGTTTTCACTATAATGTTTTAATTAAAAAATAATTAAACATTTACAGATAAAAATAAAAAACTGTTTCAAGCCAAATACATCAACAAATACAAGCTGTGGAAAATACAGTAACATTACTTTCCACTTCCATTAACTTGTGAAAAATATCACCAGCAAGATATTGTATATGGTGAGTAAAAATATTGTGTGAAAAAGACTAATTGCGTCAAATAACTCAATTTGGTCAGGGCATAATAATTCAGCTGCTAATTTTCTTACAGTCTTTCCTAATATTCGCCATCAGACAGTGTCATGATTTTCCAATATGCATTGCGATTTTGGTAGCTAATACGAAAAACTGACTCACAAGCAGACGGTTCTGCCTGCAATAAAAATAAAAAATAAAAATAATAATAATAATAATAATAATAATAATAAATAATAATAATAGCTAAAATGTATGGATAAATAAGCATAACTCAATTAGCTTGGTTAAACACTCCCACTAGAGAGTGACCTAACCCCAAACAGAGAATAACAGATAATAATAATAATTATAATGACTATTATCTCATAGACAGATAAAATTGCCTCTTTGCCTCTTCCTATTGATACAATTGCCTCTTCCTGTTCGTAATGAGAGATATCTCCTCAAATTAACTTATTTTTCAAGGATTATCGATTCATCAATGTACGATCGATATTGTACAGCAAGAAATGCCAAATGAAAATAACTTCAATTACTATTACCATAAAAAAGAAAGGCTAGTTCTGTTGCTCTAAAAAATATATTAAATGTTTTGTAATGAATCTACATTATTGTTAATAGTAATTTTTCATTCAATCATATGTTATTAATTTTTCCCAATCCCAAAGAGATTTAACCGTAAAGATATGATATTTATAACTATACAGCCGGCTTAGAAATCGCCCGGAAGTAAGATTATAATTACATAACCTGACATTTGGCAAATATTAAACATTATAATTATTTTAGCTTCTGATGTTGTATTATTCGCTAAAGATTCACTCCAAATCCAATGAGAGATTGAGTTTTTTCATTAGACAAAATCACAATCTCTTGTTAGATTACTGTTGATAATGTGTGATGATTAAAATTTGAATTAATGCAAATAATTACATTTAAGAAATAGCATAAGAGTAATGAAATAAATGTACACTACTTTGTGAAGTCATGGATGAAATTTTTTCTTTAGTTTTTTACCTCCGCTGTATGATCGGTATCCATATAATTCGCATGGTATAATATTTCTGAATATTGAACTTTCTCACTTTAGTAAGAACTTTCAGACATTTTGCCTTTCCTTCATATTCAGTAAATAAGTATATATGTTCCTTTTGCTGATTAAAATAAACAATTGGGGATGACGAACACCATTTCAAATCTGCTGCATGTTCCGGCATGATTACACCGAGAATCCTAGCAAACTGACATTAGTTTAGACTGCAACTCTGCATCAACAATATACCGCCGCACAGTGGGGTATTTTGCCGATTTAGGCGGCCAAAATTATTTTTGTATTTCAGTTGAGTATAAATGTGCCCTCTTACTAAATTAACTGTATTTTAAGAGAATGTAGTACATTTTAGAAAATAAAATATATTTTACGTTTCTAAACTATATAATCCAATTATTAAGTACTATGAAGAGACATAAGAAACTACACCTCAAAAAGAGCACTGTTACAATCAATTATACCTAAATAAGGCACTACTACAAGTATTTAACTTTAAGTCTATGTCCATAATCTGCAGTATTATGTACACAATTTGTCCTTCCGTAAGATATACTTGAAATTTCTACTTTCCCATTTGATGGCAGTTAAGGCCAATCACAAACTTAACATAAATGTTTATACACGTTATCACTTTGATGATGGTGATTGTCATTATTAGCGTCAAAATTCTTCATCTGAAGATACGTCCATTTCATCTGATGATTCAGTTGTATCTGGTTCCAGATTTGTAACTATTGTGCGTTTTCTAGTTTGTGGCCTCATACTAGTGAGAACTGGACCTGAACTTACGTTAGCAGTGGCAGTTAAGCATGTCTATAGGTTGCACGATACCCTAGAAAAATTTCCTTGCGTAGTTTTAACGGTACAGACGAAAATATTTATTTCTTATTTCTTCTGCCTATTCGGACAGCTGACCTGTAGGTAGCAGGACGTTCTCTATTAAAATGGGACCATGAATTAGTATCTTGTGCATCGTAAGTGCCATCGGATACCATGGACATAACTGGACATAAAACTCAGCAGTTTCCATGGTATATTCTGAAAAATTTTGGACGTTAATTATATGTCCACTTGATATGGTCTCTAGTATTACTTTGAAATTGTATATTGGATTTTAATCAGTGCCTGTTAATTCGGCAGCTAATTCTGGGTCTATAAAAAATCTTCTGCTACTATTACCATCATTGGTATTGTCAAATCCGTGTTGAGTACATCAACAGTCAACCTCCTTTTATTTCTGATATCCATTTGAATATCTGACTTTCTCTGCTTGACAATGTCTTTGTCTCTAACCGATCGTAACTGTAATTTATTAACATGTAGTTATGAGACAGATGCAATAAATTTTCATGAAGAATAGATAAACCGAATTGAAGTGTTACTGGTTTGACTTCTTTTGAATTTGTTAAATTATTAAAATCTTTACATGTTACACCATATGAAAGTTGTTTGAGTGGCAGCATTACATATCTTAGCGTCAATCGTGGTGAGCATCGTTGTGTTCTTGACTGAAAATAATATATTTCCCAATGTCACTTTAGTGTTTTGTAGAATATTGATTGAGCTTTTTTACATATTCTATTTCTTTATTAGTTATGTCAGTAGATTCTTTAACGAATCTTATTCTAAAGGGGCGACAATAATGTGGGGAAGAATGAGTTGGATTCTGCCACATCAATCCGTTATTATTTGTACTGCAAATTAGTTGAAGTGGTACAAGAGAACTCTGAAAAATATTTACATCTGAGTCAGCATCATTCTGAAATTTCTGCTTATATTGAGTTTGTTGCGATCCATCACAGCCCCATTTCCAAATTAACACCAATGAGCTACAACTTCCTCTAAATGTGTCAGCAATCGTACAAAAGTAAGATCCAATAATTGTTATAAATTATTTCACCACAAGTACCAGTAACATATAAGATTCTTTATCCGGATAGCAATCCATTTATGCCTTTTGTAGTACACTGTAGCAAGGATATATATTTTTATTGACGTTCCGTATTACTTCATATTGTCTTCTCGAAAGACTAGTTTCGACAAACATGGTCAATGCTCTCAATGCCGCTAATTGTGCTTTGTCTTCCTGAAGACTAAGAGAGTGTGCTTTCTTATATTTTCCTGCACGCTTTGGAGAACTGGTTATTTCCTTGATACTTTAGAAGAAATTCTTCTTCCCGTAGTTCCTAATTTCACTTGTGCAGCATAATTCAGGACACCAATGCCTGTACTGCTACGAAAATCCTCTACTTTCCTTCTTCTGCTTCTTTCACTCAAATCTTGAAATGTCTTGTTCGACTCACAACTTTAGGAATTCTGAATATCCCTTTAAGCCAATCACTATTTTTCTTAAGAAATATATCCTCTTCCTTTTGTGCTGCTGTCCATTTTCTCTTCAATTCAGACTTAAAATGTGAAAATGTGTGTTTTATTTCCTTCATGTTTTCGTCTGAGTTACTGTTATACTGTAAAAGGTAATTTTCCAATAGGTCTAATTTTTCATTAATATCCAGCAAATTTTACTATTGCATAATGTTTAACAGCTTCCTTTGAGTCATTATATTGACGTCCGATGGCCCTAATACAAAAATCGAGACATTTAAAATATAAATAATCACTAAGCAAAAAAAATAAAATTTGTACTAATGCCTTAATAAACCTATAGGCTATCATGGAAAAACGCAATCTGCGACCAATTTTCAAGAGATCGCTAAGCCAACACTTCATCCTTTCTATGACACTAAAGGAAAGTGCCGGGAAATACCAGGAAGTATAACTAAAATACTGAAGTTTGTTAAAATTGGCTTCAGAAAATAACGAAAAACATACCCTATTTGAAGAAGCTTTATCTGAATCAAAATAGATATCAAGAGGATGAAAACAATTAAAATATTTAATACTTACTGGTTTATCGCAATTCATAACTATTCACTTAAAAATATAATCCCTAATTAGCAGTAATCTATGTGGAACATAAGCTTGTACAAACAGCGGCGAGAAAAAATATTTGCAGCAGAGAGAGAGTCAATTTTCGATTGATCGTACAGACTCAAGATAACACTGACTGATAAAAATTGGGTACCGTATTAACGCCTGATTATTCAGCTCTGCTATGTGCCATTTTTTTCCTGTCTTGAGTAAATTTCAGAAAATCGACTTCTGGCCGCCTGAATCGGTCAAATACCCCACTGTGCGCCGTGTACCAAACCTCCCTCCGCTTTATTCCTTCTCTATTGATTTTTTGGGCGTTCTGTTCTTTCGTAAGCACACATGCAGGGAAGAGTGCTCTTGCATAAGGAACATGAGTTGGTAACCACTGCTCTAAATATTCTCAATATTTCAACTATCAATATTCTCTTTCTTTTTTATTTTTTATTTTTATATATCATCACTTAGGTTTAAATTATTGCTTGATTTATTTTACACAAAGTGGCACTACATTAATTATGTATTTTGTATCATTATTTTTTATTTGCTTTTCAAAGACAAAAATTAAATTACCGTCTAATTTATTTGAACGAAGGAGTGTGTAGTTGTTACATTCATACACATTTTACAGTATACACTGTGTATTACAGGACCTCACTGACAATATTAGTAATCACAGGTTCAAACCGCATCGCTCGGTCTGTATGGTTTGGACGTTGAAGAAAAGTAATTGTACACAAAATAAATTTATTAAAGGGTATATTCTGTTTACAGTGCATGTTCAGTCTGCCCTGTACCCCATTACAAGCTTGATATATTTGCAGAGCAACTAGAGTAAAACTTCATTAATCTGGACCAATTGGAGCTGAGTGTTATCTGGATTATCAAAACTATGGATGAAGTGAAATAAAAATCACATGGACAAAATATACAGATATAATAATAATAATAATAATAATAATAATAATAATAATAATAATAATAATACTTTATTTATTCTGGCAGAGTTAAGGCCATAAGGCCCTCTCTTTCACTCAACCAGCACAAATACAAATTAATATTCGACAAATATAGATATACACTATACTAATTATAAACAGTTAAAGATACAATAAATGTAGCAATGTAAATGTCATGCATAAACAACATTTTATAGGGTAATAACAATAATGATACGATAATAATAATAATAATAATAATAATAATAATAATAATAATAATAATAATAATAATAATAATATAAATATGATACATTATACGGGAAACACCAATTAATATATATATATATATCTTACACTGGATAATAATGAAGTCGAGTTTAGAGCAAATATAAATTTAGATTTCTTTTAAAAGATGCCAATGTCCGGCAGCCCCTTATTTCTTGTGGTAGGGAATTCCAGTTGCGAGAAGTGGAGATGGTATATGACATGGAGTGATGTGATGTCCTATGTTGCGGTATATTAAGTAAGAGACTATGTTGTGATCTTGTGTTTAAGTTATGGTTTGAGGATAGATACTGGAAACGGGATGATAAATAATTGGGAATCGAGGTAGCCTATGTAGGATCTTAAATAGGAGAATTAGACAGTGCGATTTTCTTCTCTCTTTTAGATGTAGTCATGACAATTCGTGGAATAATGGAGAAATGTGATCGTATTTTCGAACATTAAATATGAATCTGATACACATATTATGGACACGCTGCAGTTTGTCCGACAATCCGTCACTTATGTCAGTTAGTAGAACGTCACAGTAGTCAAAAAGCGGCATCACTAAAGTTTGGATTAAAATTCTTTTAAGAGTTGTAGGAAGAAAATGTTTAAGTCGCTTTAGGGAATGCATTATGGAGAAGATCCTTTTAGATAAAAGATTCATTAATTTTATTATGACATTAGCTAGTACATGGCGTGCGCTGCTACGCCTAAATAAATTAAAAGTGTTCTTATTTAATTGAATAAGTAAAAAAAATATAAATTTATATCGTAATTATTTTTAGATTACCTGACATTGCCTGGTAATCTACTTATCCTGATCTTCTTGTCATTAATGAGCTGAAAGAAAAAATGGTTATTGTGAGTTATCCGTAAAAGACAGACACATGCTGTTGCAGACATTTTTATAGAATTTTTTTAAAGATATTTAATTCTGTGTACATTTATTTGTTGTATTTGTTTTGGTTTAGGCAGCATAAGCCATTTAAGCTTAAAAAAGTGACTTTTTAGTGCCTACATATGTTAACATGTTACAACCATTATGTGTCCCAGAAAAATTCTCTAAATGATGGTAAAACCCCATTCAAATGGATCAAGTAGTTACTGAGTCCATAAAGGACAGACAGACAGACAGACTGACTGACTGCATATTTATATATAAAGATAAGCTAGAGTAGACCTACCTGATTTTATGCCTAATCAACTAACTTACAGGAACTACCGAACCTGTAGGTACTTGACCGCATGGACATAAGCACCTATTTCTATCCTGATCTAATGTTTTCCAATCATTCCCTGTATAATCCAATTCCCTCAAATCATGGTGAGTTTTATTCTCCCACCTCATTCTTGGTCTACCAAATGGCATTTTTCCCTCTGGTTTTCCTACAAGAAGTTTCAATGTCCTACTTACATTTCCCATTCATGCCACATGTCATGCCCATCACAGTCTATGAGACTTAACATTTTCTCATTATGTCTGGTTTCCTATAAGGATCATGTAGCTCACTGTTGTGTAGTCTTCTCCATTTACATCTCTATTCATATATTTGGTCCAAAACTTTTCCTGAGAACTTTTTCTCAAATACTTATAAATCTTTTCTCCTCCCTTAAACTAAGAGTCCATGTTCTGTGTCCATGTAACTGGTAGAATAACAGTTTTAAATACCACCTTCAGTTAAATGTATTTTGAGAGAAGTTAGGACAACAAGAGTCCCTCTAATGCAAAATAGCATGCATTTCCAGAATTGAGGCTATGTTTTTCTTTGGGTATCACATTCCTATTTGTAATTATTGTTCCTAGGTATTTGAATTCAGCCACTTTTTCAAAATTTCCTTCATTTGTCATTCCATCCATAGTAATTCTGCCCGAGGGCAGGTCTTTCACTTCAATCATGGCAATTTCATGCTATGCTTTATAGCTTTACTAGGGAATTATAGGTGTGGTAGCTTTGCGTTGCTTTCCACACCGGTGAAGGATGATGATAATGATAAGGATTATGATGATGATGATGATGATGATGATGATGATGATGATGACGACCGGAATATTTCGGGGACCGTTGAGCCCTACGCTTCCTGACATTTGTCTTACAGGTGAGGAAGAACCCCGAAAAAACCTCACCAAGGAGCCTGTTATGACCGGGAATCGAACCCGGGCCCGCTACAAGACAAGGCAGCACAATACCTCGAGATCACAGTGGTGGACTCATTTGTCAATAACTGTCAATTTCCATTACACAATGTATCTCTATGTGTGAACGTATATTTAGTTTTATTGATGTTTACTTCCAGTCCAAATCTCTTAGTTTTACTCAATCAGGGCGGCTAGTGGATGAAAAAATAGGTGAAGTGATGACATGATGACAAATTTAAATATGGTACAACCAAAATGACTAGTCACAATATTTTTCGATTCAAATAAACACCTTCATTAAATAGAAGAGTACACAGTCTTGCATTTTCTCTTAGATCATCTGCGATTGTATTAGGATTTTCTTCGAAAGTTTTCAACTGTAAATGTCACTTCAAATGCTCCTCACAATCTTTATGCATACTTAAAGCATGCGCCATATTTTGAAAGTCACTAAACCGTGTTTATTCCAGACACCAAATTTATTACTAAACAAAACACATGGCCAACAAAAGAGTTTTTGTAATGTCACACTACTGCAAACTATGAGTATTGTTCAAACCAAGAATTTCTTAAATGAAGATTGTATGACTTGGCAGTACCATTGACTGAGCCTTGTGTAATGAGAAGTGATAAGCTATTTGTATTTTAAGAAATTAGTGTAACTTAGGTACAAATTATATTTGAAGAGAAAAAATATATGCTCAGACTGGGGGCTGAACTCAGGAGCGTTGGCTTTCTATGCAGCGAGGCTGCAAAAATGCTCACCATTGAGTCAAAATGAAGCGAAATCTGAAATATAGATACTGTGGCGCCAAATTTAAGACAACATACAAAACCAAAACACCCTTATTGTCCAACACAGATCAAATTTAAGTGCTGACGTGTTTCGTTAAAGGTACGTATACACTTTCGAGCCGCGCGCGCGCACCAGGTTCGTCAGGTTCGTACGGGGTTTTAAGGTGCGCGCGCCGCGCACATGCGGCGCACCACGATCCACTCACTGTCGGGTTTTTTCCACGAACACTTCGATAGTTCGCTGTTCAGATTTGGACGGGAGCGTGAGAGGTTCATTGTTTTCTGCGCGCACCTGTAAGTTTTATTTTATGGGTTATTATGGAGTGGTCAGAAGGAGACATGTTAACCCTTAAATTCGCAATGTATCCTGTAGGATACATAAATTAGTTTATTTTATTTAATATTTTTAATAAAACAGAAGAAAACGAACGAGTAGAAATTACTAAAATGAAATTAGTGCTTTGCCAATTTAAATTACTTTACCATAACTACAGGGGGCATCTCATTACTTTCAACTTCGTACAAAATTCTAACAAATATATTAATAAGCAGACTTACTCCTTATATTGAAGACATCCTAGGAGATCATCAATGTGGATTTAGAAGAAACAGGTCTACAATAGATCATATTTTTAGTATAAGACAGATTTTAGAAAATAAATGGGAATATAATGGTATTGTGTATACGTAGATTTCAAAAAAATCATACGATTCAATTAATAGGGATAAGTTATACAGAATCCTGCTGGAGTTCGGAATTCCTAAAAAGTTAGTTAGACTTATACAAATGTGTCTAAATGGCACAAAGAGTAGGGTACGTGTTTGGCAAACAGTTTTCGGATACATTTGAAATCCAGAATGGGTTGAAGCAAGAATTATTTGATTTTGTACTAGAGCATGCCATCAAATCTTTAGAGGATGAAGAAGGCCTACAACTCAATGGTATTAATAAGCTGTTAGTTTATGCTGATGATGTAGTACTATTAGCCGGTAGCGAGGAAATACTAAACGACAACGTGCACACACTATTGAGTAACATCTAGGCCCTTCCCCCACCCCTTGGGATACCTCGGTCTACATAACCATACTCCCAAGTCCTAGAGTGCTTGTCCTCCCTATCCTATGTCCACGTCCACGTTCAAGTTCACGGTCCTAAAACCAACACCCCTAGGGAGAGTGTGTTGGAGTTGCAACTTCTGGGAATTGCTGAGCTTCGTAGTCGCCAGGTCGCTCATTCCTGACGGGCTCCATGAGCCTAGCCGGGAGGACTGCTGTCGCAGATCCACCGACCGTGCCCCTGTTCTGCCTCCAAGGACGTGTCCTGCAGCCGTTGTGAGACCGGCTAGGGCTACAAGCCCCACAGTGTGAGACTTTTAGTACATCCAGGTGCTCATCTCCTGGCGACCCCACAGTTTGTCGACGAGCCCGTAGGCTGAGCCAGGAACCAGTACAATACTATTGAGTAACATCTAGGCCCTGCCACCACCCCTTGGGATACCTCGGTCGTCATGACCATACTCCCAAGTCCTAGTTCTAGTCCTCCCTAATCTAAATCTCGCGTCCACGTTCAAGGTCTCGGTCTATAAAACCAACACTCCAGGGAGAGAGTGTTGGAGTTTTGCACTTCTGGGCAATTGATGAGCTACATAGTACATCAGGTCACTCAATCCTGATGACCCCACAGTTGGTCCACGGGCTCCATGAGCCTAGCCGGGAGGACTGCTGTCGCAGGATCCACCGACTATTCCCCTGTTCTGCCTCCACGGGACGTGTCCTGCAGCCGTTGTGAGACCGGCTAGGGCTACAAGCCCAAACAGTGTGAGACTTTTAGTACGTTCCAGGTGCTCATCTCCTGGCGACCCCACACAGTTTGTCGACGGGCCCGTAGGCCAAGCCAGGAACCAGTACAGTAGCTCCCCGCTGGACTGGTCCGAGCCGAGCCCTGGTGTGCCCCCAGGGACCGCCTTCTGCAGCTGTTGTGGGCCAGCACGGAGCTCGCAAGCTCCAACAGATGAGCAAGTAGTACGACAAGGCGCTCAACTCTTGCCTACCCCACTAATGGTTCACGAGTCCCTTGGACTTAAACCGGGAGGACTGTCTAGCAGATCCACCGATCTTTCCCCCAGTGCACCAGCTGGGGACATGTTTGGTTGCTGAAGTGGGTCCAGCCTGAGCTATAGTACGTCAGGTCGCTCAACTCCTGACGACCTCACAGATTGTCCTTGGGTCACTCGGATCCAGATTCAGCGCTAAGTCCTAGACGACTGGAGACCGCGCTTCCTCCTTTCCCGAGCTTATTGACCTGGTGGGTAATTCCCAGCATTACGCCCGGTATTGTCCCATCCAGCCCGTTCGCAAGACTAGGCCTAGTCGTGTAGCTGCTGTGAGGCAGCCCACTGAGCAATGTAGGCATCCAGGGTGCTCATCTCCCATGGTGCCCCCACAGATGGTCTCAGGTTCAATGAACCAGGAGATAGGGCCACGAACCCCTAGTCTCCCACCACCCCACCAACGGTGGCACAGGCCCCCGCTGTGGGCCGGGGTCGTTCAGGCTTGGCAGCAGGCTCCTATAACCAATAAAAATTCTCCTGCTGACCCCACTCATGGTCCGCGAGTCCATCGGACTTGGAAGGGAGGACTGACTAGCAGAGCCACCGGACCTTTTCCCCACTACGCCACCGAGGGGACGCGTTTTTGCTGCTGGAGGGGGCGCAGCACGAGCTAAATAGTACCTCAGGTCGCTCGAGTCCTGACGACCCCACAAATGGCCCGCGGGTCCGGTCCGGACCTAGCCGGGAGGAATGCAAGCAAACCACCGACCGTTCCCCTATCCGCCGCCCGGGGACGCGCCCTGTTGCTGTTGTGAGCACAGCTGGGGCCCGTAAACGGACCCCCAGGGACTATTGAGTAACACTAAAAAATTAGGACTGGAAGTAAATATCAATAAAAGTAAATATATGGTCACACGTAGAAATACATTATATAATGGAAATGGACAGCCAATGACAAATGAGGGAAATTTTGAGGAAGTGGCTGAATTCAAATACCTAGGAATAATAATCACAAATAGGAATGAGATACACAAAGAAATTAAACATAGGCTCAATTCTAGAAATGCGTGCTATTTTGCTTTACAGAGACTTTTGATGTCCCAACTCCTTTCAAAAACGTTTAACTGAAAATATATGAAACTATTATTCTACCAGTTATATTATATGGTTACGAAACATGGACTTTTAGTTTAAGGGAGGAAATTAGATTACAAATATTTGAGAATAAAGTGCATAGGGAAATTTTTGGACCAAAGAGAGATGAACAGACAGTTGAATGGAGAAGACTACATAGCAATGAACTACGTGATATTTATAGGAAGCCAGATATAATAACAGTTAAGTCTCGTAAACTGCGATGGGCTGGACATGTGGCACGTATGGGGAATGAAAGACTTGTAAGGAAGATTCTTGTAGGAAAACCGGAGGGAAAACGCCCGGTTGGTAGACCAAGAATGATGTGGGAAAATAGCATTAACTATGATTTGAGGGAAGTAGATTATACAGGGAATGATTGGAAAGCATTAGCTCAGGATAGGGATGTATGGAGAGCTCATGTTCGCGCGGCCATGAATCTACGGGTTCGATAGTGCCAGTGAGTAAGTAAGTAAGTAACTAGAAGGATCATTTTTAAAAAATTTGAAGGGAGATCCTGGAGGACAGTAGGAGATCAGATGGATATATGCATGAGAAAGTAAACTAAAAAGCAGCCATGATACAGGAAAAGGTGCCGTAATACGGGGCTACTTTGACATAATTTCGAAGGTTTTCAAGGTCTAACTCGTATTATTAATGCCGAAAAAATTTAATGTATGATTTATTGTACCAACTGAACCTTAGACTACAAATCCCATTTGGTACTTTTCTCCTCAAACAAAAACTTAGTAGGACAACAATGAGTATTGTTTAGGTATGTTTTGCCCATGTGCTGGGGCTACTTTGACATTCCATTTGTTTTCACTATAATTCAAAGTAGACCAACTGTAGGTACTATTTTGTCACCAATTTATCTTTTTAAAAGTATTTTTATTGTAAACAACCTTACTACAAATGATTTTATAACTGATTTCTTCTTCTTCCTTCTCTTCTTCTGCTCAAACTTAATTTGTAGGATTTTCAACCTGTTTATTTCCAAAATCACTCCTCGGAGGAAGACGTGTTGGATGTGCATTCACTGTCTATCCATCTCTTGGCTTTATAACTGTAATTTGACAAAATAAACTTAAACTTCATTATCAATTCTGATGCGCAACAGAACACAAAATTCATTTACAGATTAAGTAAGCATATTTCATGTTTTAAACTATCATATAATTATTGTAATTAGACAATCAGGAATTAATTAGAAAACATTTATTTACAACAGAGAGAATATCACTCTTAGACAGAGGAAAGTCCCAGTCTGCAACAGTTCCTAAGGTTCCAGAAATCAACTTCTCCTCTTCTTGATTCAAAATTGTGGGGGTACCCTGGCTTTTCCTGATAATCACCAAGGAGTTGGTACAAAATAGTGATTCTTTTTGCGTTATATTTCTCTGCAGCCTGCTTCTGAGATAACTTCCCACTTCTCACTTCTTGAAGGGTTTTTTTAAGATCTTCATCTCGCTAACTCTTGTATGCACCATAGATCAAAGGAATTCACGACTCCCAAGTTTCTTCTTATAGCCTCTAACCATTGTAACTCCTTTCCACACAGAAAATCAACTAAGAAATTATTAAGAAATTAATTTATCCTAGCTGGCAATCCATTATTGTTGAAAGTGACACAGATGTGTCTCCAACTATTAACATCCGCTTTTAAAACAACTTAATTATTCGTGCGCCTTCAAGGAATTGTCTACACCATTGCATTGTTGTCAAATAGCCCAAAACACGCAAGAAATTTAAAATGTCAAAGAAGTCCCAATTCTGTCATAGTTGCCCCTCGAGTCAAAGTAACCCCGGTTGACGGTAAGTTGTAATATATAATATTTTTTCAATGTTTTATTATTAGCATTCGTAAATACAATTGGACAGCGTTATACATCAACCGACTAAGCGGCATTAAAAAAGATGTCGATGTCATCTATTGCAGTGGCTCATGAAGTAAACACTTTTAGCGCCAAATCTTTAAATATAGCATTATTATTAAATAAAAATGTAAACGCCATCAGTCCTATCAGAAATTCTGTGTTTTGCAACAAACGCGATAGAGACATGGTTGTTTAGAGCTGCTCTGTAAAATGTCTATTGAAGGTATGTGGGTTTCCTATGGATCACAGGAGATTCGTTGAAATTAATAATTTCGACGAACACAAGACGAGCGGCGCGCAAGTGTATACGCACCTTAAAACGTACAGCACGTCTTCACCCCCAGTGAAAAATTTAGAAGTCTAGAACTGGTTCTCTATGGTCGGGATATCCTTAATATCTGTTGACATTACGGTTGCCATAGGAACAGTGAGAAGACTTTTTTCCCATAATTGTTAAGTGTCAAAGATATAACCCCTTAAATTTTAGTTCAGTTCACTGCGGTAGGAACGCTCTAGGGGACACAATCTGAACTATCAGCAGCCACTGTTCTTAAGAAGCTGACGAAAAATGAGGAATATAATAAATAAATAGTAAAATTAAATTAAATAATTATACTGTTATATAAATAGAATATAGGTGGAGTGGCACTTTACTCACTTCACCTGAAAAGCCGCTACTGTACTAAATAGAGTATGTGTGTTGGTCCTTTGTATCTCCTTGCTATCATCCAATAATACTATATCAGCAGCATAAACTAACAGGTTATTAATACCACTGAGCCTTCTTCATCCTCTAAAGATTTGACTGCATGCTCTAGTACAAAGTCGAATAATAGAGGAGATAGTGCATCTCCTTGCTTTAACCCATAGTGAATTCAAAAGTATCTAAAAACTGTATGGGACATGATGTAGCGTATTGGTTAAGTCATTGCTCTGCAAGCCGGAAGGTAAAGGGTTCGAGTCCCGGTGGGGTCAGGAATTTTAAACTGTCCCAAACTTTCTGGCGGCACTATGGCCCTGGGGTCAACACAGCCTCTAATAGAAATGAGTACCAGACGCTTGTTCTGGGGTAAAGGCGGCCGTCACGTAGGGCTGACAACCCAGCTGACATCACGTGCCGATTGTCAAGATAAAGTGGGAGCCTTAACCTCCTACTACTCCAAGGACCTCCTAAGGCTACAGTGGGACCATTTATCTGAAAACTGTTTTCCCACATGCACCCTACTCTTTGTGACATTTAGATACATTCAAATAACACCAACTAACTTTTAGGAATTCTGAATTCCAGCAGGATAGCACTTAACTTCTCCTTCTTAATCGAATCACATGCATTTTTTAAGTCTACATGTAGTTGACGCACAGAGCCATTATATCCCTATGTACTTTCTGAAATCTGTCTCATACTAAAAATCTGATCTGTAGTAGATCTGTTTCTTTTAATCCACATTGATGACCTATTATGTCATCAATATAGGGATAAGTCCGCTTACTAATGTAATTGTTAGAATTTTGTACAAAGTTGAAAATAATGAGATGCCCGTGTAGTAGTTTAAATCAGTTTTATCTGCTTTCTTATCGATCGGTACAATAACCGATTCTTTCCATTCATTTGGAAGAGTCACTTTTTCCCAAATTATATTGAGTAATCGACATATCTTGACCATCAGTTTTTTCCTCCTGATTTTATCAGATCTGCTGAGATCCCATCTGAACCTGATGATTTAGACATCTTCAATTTTTCTATCGCCATTTTAACCTCTAATCCTTTTGGTTCCGTAACTAACATGTCCTTCAATATCTTGTTTTGTATGCACATTTAATATTTAATTGAAATAAATGTTTCATCTATTTAATATACTCGTGGAATCTGCAATAATACCCCCATTTTCATCCCTAATTTTGTTCGTTCTAGCCTGAAACCCTTTTCTCTGTATTCGAATTCCTTAATATAATCATCAGAATTTTGCCTACAACCTTTATTTGTTTGGTTTAAAGAAATATTATATTTTCTTTTGTGATTTTTCACACAACACACCTTACTGCAATTCTGCATTACGGAATTCTTCACACCACTTTTACCTTGTCTTCTAATTTTCGTTCAGCCAGCTGCAGCATTCATTTGATGGAAGAACTCTCCTCATTTACATAACATTTAATCACAAATGATATAGATTTCAGTGTTTTTTATATCCGAAACATTTTTTTTTCGTAATTCCATATTCGGCACATATACACAGAAGAGTGGCACAATTTTCAAGCTTTTCGATAATTTTCAGTTTCTCATGTACCGGTATAGTAAGTGCTTTATGCTTACATTTCCCTGATAATATTGAATGTTTACTAATTGGCATTTTGCAGTTGATTTGTTTCTAAAACTTATGAATGAGCTGAAGAAAATGTTTTTACCAGTGATAACCCGTTCTGACAGAGTTCTTAAGTACTATAATAATATGAAGAAGTGCGCACATACTTGCATTAGATTCCGTCTTTACTGTATGCCAGCAACGATTTTGTTCTCTTCAAACAGACATTTAAATGGTATCTTGCACACGGTCTATCACAAAGCTTACACACGCAGTCCATTGACGGATCATGATAGTTTGAAATTCTGCAGAGTTTGTGGTGATATCCATGCACTGCCAGTCTTATTAATGCACTGCGTATCTTGTTGTTTGGTCCAGTCCAGTCTCGATTAATCATTGCATCTCTTGCGTAAAATTTTTCCGGTTTTTCTTTTCTCTTCTTTTGTCTTATCTCCTTCAACGTAGTTTCCTGTTTAGTAGCTGGTAGCAGGAACTTTGTGCGTAGATCTTCCACGAGGAAAGTTTCCCGTTCTAACTCATATGCATGTCTAGATGGAGCAAATTTGGAGATCCCCATTGCTGCTTTAAGGAATCTTGCGTTCACTTTTTTCTAAGGTGTTAAAGTCTCCGTAGCTGAAGTCAGTCCATGTGATTTCTATTCCATATGTTAGGATGGGTAGTATTTTGGCCTCAAAAAGTTTCATGGCTGTTGCAAGTGACAGCTGTGTGATGTTTTCTATGCCGTATATGGCAACTATGGCAGTTGCCGCTCTCTCTTTCGTATGAATTCTGAATGACTTGGCTGTTGTTTGGAATATTACTCCTAGATATTTGAAGACGTTTGTGATTTGCAACAGGTTGCCCTGGAGTTGTATGTGGTCGCCGTCTACCAGTCGACCACCCTTTCTGAATACCATCTGTACCGTTTTTGATAGGTTTATATCAAAGCCATTTTTTCTGCCCAAGATGCGAGATTGTGTATTGTTTCTTGCAGTTCTTCCTTATCTGTTGCTCCAAGTACCATATTATCT
Source organism: Diploptera punctata (assembly GCA_030220185.1). NCBI lineage: Eukaryota > Metazoa > Arthropoda > Insecta > Blattodea > Blaberidae > Diploptera > Diploptera punctata. Next base: position 553,728 of record JASPKZ010007698.1, on the reverse strand, counting down.
GCGTACATATACATTTTTATTGATGGGCAGCATATCTAGGTTATGTCTGCTGTCATCACATTCAAGAGGAGAGGGCTTAAAAGGTCCCCTTGAAGAACTTCTCTGATTTGAATGACCTCCTTTGACTGCTGAACTGTATCATCTATCTTTAAGGTATTTTGAGCTAATACGTTGTGGATAAGTGTTAAGGTGTGCTCGTCCAGCTCATTCATGATTCTTAGTTTTGATATCAGTAATTTCCTGTCCACGTTGTCAAAAGCTTTGCAGTAGTCTACGAATACAGCATAGAACTTCTGCTTCAGTCTACTCAGTGCTTCATGTAAGTCTTTGAGTAGGCTATCTACTGCTTGTAGAGTTGAGCGGCTTTTTTCTAAATCCGAACTGTTGGTCTGGTATTTTCCTGTCTATTTTATTTGTTATTCGTGTGTTCAGGATGTTCGTCAATATTTTAAAGGGGTTGTTTTCTAGGGCGATCCCTCTGTACGAGTTAGGATCGTTTGTTGGTCATTTTCCTTTGTAAAGAACCTTTATTATGGCCTGTCTCCATGCGTTTGGAATTTCTCCTAGTTCCAAACATTTGTTTAACAGCTCGACCCATGTCGTTTTTAGTTATGCTGCTGATTCTTTGAGGAGTTCATTGAAGATTCCGTCAGGTCCTGCCGCTTTGTTATTCTTGAGTTTTTCTATCATCGTGAGGACTTCGTGCGTTGTGATTTATTGTGGTGTTTCATTTGTGGGTGGTCTTATTTTGTCATAGGCTTGATCTTTATTTTCTTGATTTAAAATTGATTGGAAATGTGTTTGCCATGACTTCATTTGTATACTCCGTGTATGCGTTTTTTTTTTTTCCTCCTTTTGAGTGCAATAAACAGATCACTCTTTGCTCTTTCTACTGTCTCTATGCCGATTTTCTCAATGTGTTCGTTTTGTTTTTTCTTAAGGAGCAGCTTGTACTTTCTTCTGCACTCCGCATAATACTCTAGACCCTGATTCTTGTTTGTCGATTTTTTTGCGTGATGTAGTGCTTTCAGAGTTTCGGTTCTCTGTTTGTATCATGCTGCGTCGAACCAAGGTTTTGCTTTTCTCTGGGACCTTTGCGTTGTTGCTGTTTTGATTAGCTGCTCGAGATTTTCCATTGCTTCCGTTATCTTATTTTGTCTTATATTCGATTTTATGAATTCGATTTCTTGCTCAGATTCTTTCAGCTTCTGTACATTTATTTTCCTTGATATTTTGGGTATTCTGCTTAGGTGTCTCAATTTTCTATAGTTTGTTCTGTTTCGAAGCAAGTTACGACTGGAATGTGTTTTGTGAGTGCTGTCAGTTCTGATGTCATAAGGACTTCCTGTTTTTTTTCACTTTGACGTTATTGCCTTTCATGAAGACCAAGTCTATTGTACTGCTGCCATTTTTTGCATAGTAGGTTTTCTGGTCTGATTTGTTTATTAACCTGAAGCCTTCTTCTTCCTATGTATCGACTAGGATTCTGGATCTTTGGTTGATTGTGTCCAGTCTGCAGTTGAAATCCCCTGCTAGGATCACTGTTTCTTCAGGGTTAGTAATTTTAGAGCATTTATCGTTGAGTCTATTTCATCTTCTATGTCTGTTTTCGGGTTAAAGTATAGGCCGATTATGGTGACTATATTAGTTCTTACTATTACTAAGTTATTCTCTCTATGTTTAAAGTTTTTCTGTCCTATTTTTGGGCTAAAATAACATGATACTCCTCCTGAAGGCCTTCCCGTTGGTCCTTTAGTTGCTGGAGTGTGTGTTGCGTATTTTCCTGGGATCTCAATTGATTTCCTTGCTAAAGTTTCTGTTAATATAATGATGTCATATTCTTGTAGTGTTTCTGTTATGAAGTTCATTACATTTCTCTGTCCTTTTATATTCCATAGGGCAATTTTCCATTCCATTTCCGACGGGTATGCTGGGATTTCTGGAGAGGTGGCATATTTACATACTCTCGATGGGTGGATCTGTAGTAGGGAGGTTGACTCCTATAGGTCGGCTGCCTTGCGGAAAACGAAAAGACCGTATTACTACTCCATTTGGCCAAAAATCTGGGTTTTCGGTGTCCGCTCGGTGTTGGATTGGTATTCCATTTTGAACGCCTTGTTTGTTCCGTGCGTTCTTAGTTCTTCGCATGTTATGTGTTCTTGTGGAATGACTTTGTTGCTTAGAAAAATTTTGACCTTTTCTTCTGTTGTTTGTTGTGAGAGACGCCCTGCATAGATCCATGTTTTCCTTACACCCGCTATCATTCCAGGGTCCACAGTCGTTCCGGTACCAACGATCTGTTTAACTCTACGTTATCTGTTCTGTACAAAGATGTAACCCTTATCCTCTTCGGGGCTGTTAATCGCGGGGGAGTTGTCTGTATTTTCTGTTTGTTGGGTTGGTGTAATCTGTTTTGTTATCCATGGACTTTGGTCGTGTTCCTTTGATTCTGACGTTGTGTTTTTAATTTCTTCTTTAATCATTTTACTCATCCTGAATGAAAAGATTTTCATCACAGTTTGTATTTGTTCAGATATTTTATTTGTGATTTTCAATTCCATATCCGCATTTCAGCATTTTGCCGTCCGTAATAGCTTCATATGTGTCCCCTACTGCCACTTCTTGGGGAACATTGTCACTTTGTTGTTCCTTCGGTGATTGGCCTCATGATGTCGATAGTTGCAGGTTACTAACTCCTGCTTCTTGAACCGAGTTAACAGATGGCGCCACTTGTCTCGCCGTACTGCTCTCTTTTCCCTACATATCTTCCACGTTTTCTTTGTTAACCTCACTTATGGGCTTTTTCTTTTCATTATTCACCTTCACTAGGTTTGTTTTCATTTCTATGAAACTTTCTCTGATAACATACATCGTTTCAAAGATCTCATCTTTTGTTTCCTTTTTCATATATCCGCCTGCCATCGCGATGTTTTCAAGTTTCTTCAGAGCGCTCTAGACGTACTTCTGCTTCATCCGCCATCTTAACTATAACAGGTAGCAAGAGTGAACAAAGGAGGGTAGCCTATTGTACCCTTGTCATAAACAGTATACCGTTCAATCCTAAGAAACTTAGTGTGCAGTCTGTGCGAAAATGAAATGGACAATTTCCTTAAGTTTGTACATATTTTATTGAATTTTTCTGTTCATTGAAATTTTATTTATTTATCCGTGCATCCGTGAATCGGTGAATCGGTGAATCGGTGAATCGGTGAATCGGTGAATCGGTGAATCGGTGAATCGGTGAATCGGTGAATCGGTGAATCGGTGAATCGGTGAATCGGTGAATCGGTGAATCGGTGAATCGGTGAATCGGTGAATCGGTGAATCGGTGAATCGGTGAATCGGTGAATCGGTGAATCGGTGAATCGGTGAATCGGTGAATCGGTGAATCGGTGAATCGGTGAATCGGTGAATCGGTGAATCGGTGAATCGGTGAATCGGTGAATCGGTGAATCGGTGAATCGGTGAATCGGTGAATCGGTGAATCGGTGAATCGGTGAATCGGTGAATCGGTGAATCGGTGAATCGGTGAATCGGTGAATCGGTGAATCGGTGAATCGGTGAATCGGTGAATCGGTGAATCGGTGAATCGGTGAATCTGTGAATCTGTGAATCTGTGAATCTGTGAATCTGTGAATCTGTGAATCGGCGAATCGGCGAATCGGCGAATCGGCGAATCGGCGAATCGGCGAATCGGCGAATCGGCGAATCGGCGAATCGGCGAATCGGCGAATCGGCGAATCGGCGAATCGGCGAATCGGCGAATCGGCGAATCGGCGAATCGGCGAATCGGCGAATCGGCGAATCTGCGTATCTGCGTATCTGCGAATCTGCGAATCTGCGAATCTGCGAATCTGCGAATCTGCGAATCTGCGAATCTGCGAATCTGCGTATCTGCGTATCTGCGTATCTGCGTATCTGCGTATCTGCGTATCTGCGTATCTGCGTATCTGCGAATCTGCGAATCTGCGAATCTGCGAATCTGCGAATCTGCGAATCTGCGTATCTGCGTATCTGCGTATCTGCGAATCTGCGAATCTGCGAATCTGCGAATCTGCGTATCTGCGAATCTGCGAATCTGCGAATCTGCGTATCTGCGTATCTGCGAATCTGCGTATCTGCGAATCTGCGTATCTGCGTATCTGCGTATCTGCGAATCTGCGAATCTGCGAATCTGCGTGTCTGCGTGTCTGCGTGTCTGCGTGTCTGCGTGTCTGCGTGTCTGCGTGTCTGCGTGTCTGCGTGTCTGCGTGTCTGCGTGTCTGCGTGTCTGCGTACCTGCGTACCTGCGTACCTGCGTACCTGCGTACCTGCGTATCTGCGTATCTGCGTATCTGCGTATCTGCGTACCTGCGTACCTGCGTACCTGCGTACCTGCGTACCTATGTACCTATGTACTTATATACTTATGTACTTATTTATTTATTTATTTATTTATTGGGAAGCTTGTCAAGATTAAGCAAAATTTGGTTTAAAATGGAGTTCAGATTAACAAGATTATGCTGTATTATACAGCTCTGTTGAGCATGACAGGATTCTGTTTGATATGGTGAAAGATAGAATTGATTCGGGAAGCAATTTTGCTCTGTTGGCAACTTGAGTTTCATACCCATTATTCTTGACATGCTCAAAAAAGTGTTAGGGCTTTATTACATTGAGCAACCTATACTTTGAACGATGAACAGAACTCATATTCAATGTGTTTTCAATATATTCTCGGTAACAAAAAATGATCCTATTTGATCTATTGTTTCTAAATGTTAGTCGGTAATATCCTGCAAAACATTGTGTAGTAATGCCTCACAGCAAGGATTGCAACATCACTGATCAAATAGGAGAAAATAATAAATTCTGTTTAATCTTGCTCATGAGAGACACGTTCTACGTTGATACAAGTATTTAATGTAGAAGTACTAGTAAATTCAGAAATCTGGAACTCATATATTTCAGTGAACTTGTGTTAATTTTCAGCTTTATAGTACAGTTGGGGACATTAAAATCTCCTACAAATACAGTGCGTTTTGTAGCTCGGCCGCGCCGGACTTCTCCGCAGCACGCAGCGGCTCTGGACTGGGTGAGCTTTGGTGCACCTTCCGCCAGAGTCACACGCACACGACCAGCAAGTCACTGGTACGGAGCACCACCTTAAACTACAAATTACTGCTGTACTAACTTACATTAGGCTTACCTGTAACACAACAAATGTTGAAAGTGATGACCTTGAAGGTGAACACATTCCATATATATTATCTGAAAACAATTCTGGTTTACTCGCAAAAATTCATATTGACTGATTGCCTATATTTCTCTCGTGATGTTGTTCTTCAATTCTTGTAACGTGTGTAGATTTGATGCATACACTTTATTCTTTAATGTTCCCATAAATAAAAATCGCTTGGCAATAGGTAAGGGGAACAATGTGGTCACAATCCTCGATTAATTATTCTGTCACCAAACGCACCTTCCAATTCATACATTGAATTCAGAGTAGTGTGTACTGTCACTGAATACTGCTGAAACCAACCACACAATCATTCATTTCTTGTTAGCTGAGGAAACATTATTTAAAACTGAAGTTACGTAAATGTGTGAATTAACTGTTGTGTCAAAAAATATTGGACTCATTGTACACTCATTGCGCACCAAACTCCAACTTTTACAGCATGATGAGGAACTTAATGAATAATATGGGGATTTGTGATTTGCTATTTAGTACTGTAGGCAGTGCTCTGCATCAATGACCCGCCGCGCCGGTCATGCATGTGCAACCCTGGCGGAAGGCACGCCAACACTCACCCAGTCCAGGATCAACGCGGAGCGGTCCGGCCAAGCTACAAATTCATTGTATAAACTGAAAGCAGTGATTTTTGAATCGGCAATGCTATTTGGTTTTGACTTAGTTCTGAAATATGTACTCTGTAGTTTAGTTCCTGTCTTGTATATACTTTTAGCATTTGATGCTAAACATAAGATCCGTGAACTACAGTCAGTAGCTCTGACCAGAAGACCATGAGGTTGGAAGTACTTATTTTATTTATTTCTTCATATAGCCTGAAATGAAACAAAGGAAGCTAAAATAAAGACAAGTGAAATACGGAATTGGTGCTATAAGAAAAAGTCAGACTGAATGAAATTAAAACATGAAAAGATAAACATAAGGCCCTACAAATCCAGCCCCATTACTTATCACTTTCATAACGTTTTAGATAAATAAGACATTACAGTAAAAACAACAATCAGATAAAATAGTGCAATTAAACATACATTGCCCGTTGCTCAAATCTTAGAGACTATACAAAAAATTCTGAATATTTAAAAGTTTTACTGATCTGTCATTTTTTATATAAAATATAATATATAATCATTATTTGAGCATCCGAATTATGAAATTTGTATTACATTTACGCGCCGTAGCATAGTGTTTAATGCACTGCGCTACAAGCCGCAAGGTCGAGAGTTCGAGTCCCGTGGGGGTCAGGATTTTTAAACTCACCCAAACCTCCTGGAGGCACTATGGTCCTGGGGTCGACTCAGCCTCTAACTGAAATGAGTACCAGACGCTTGTTCTGGGGATAAAGGCGGCCGTCACGCAGGGCTGACAACCCGGCTGACATCTAGTGCCGATTGTCAGAAAAAATGGGAGCCTTAACCTCCTACTACTCCAAGGGCCTCCTGAGGCCTGTAGTGGGATCATTTTACACTTTATATTACATTTATTCTGTTTCTGCATACTTCATTATTAACTTGAATAGTAAATAGGATGTTAGGAGTGAGAAGGGAAGGAATGTACAGTAACTGCCTCTTCCATGGTTGCGAGTAATCTTTGATGCAAAATCCAAGACCTGACTGTACTTAACCAAATAAACTTAAGACTATATTTTTTTCTCATACTAATTGAACAGGTCATTGCAGAGAAGGACCTAAGTCAGTTTTTTGTGAAGTAGAGATTTTGTGATTTTTGGAATCCATACATTTTGAACAGAAAATGTACCAACCACTTTTGTATGACAAATCCTATGTTAAAAATTAAATCCAGAAATTTCTTAAGTCACTGACATAAGTACTTAACTGTACCAATACATACACAATGCAGTAAAATGGAGAAGGTCAAGATTGTTGATGTTGCTTCTAATAAAAAGGGTAAAAATGATTGTGAATATTAATAAATAAAAATTATATTGTTAGTTGTAGGTTGTAGGGTCGTCTTCACGTCGATTTGGCATACATAATCCACACAGGTGATCGTGTAATATTTCACAATAACTTTATTTAATTCTACAAGCCGAATATTTTCGTACTCTATTTTGCTTCAATTATGAGCATTTGCCTATATAAGATCAGTTTCTGATAATCAGAAGATTATACAGTTTTTTTAAATTAATCTGTAAAAACTGGTCATATAGGAAAGGTACATACTAATATAATTTCATTTCAGAAAGATAACATTATTTCAGTATAACATTATTTGTAAAGGTACTCTAAAATACTTCAGTTATGAATAATTGCCTATATAGAATCTGTTTTCGATAATCATAAGGTTTTGTTCATTATTGCATACCCCTCAGCTCTTTTTAAATATTTTTTTTAATTTCCCTAAACTTACTTTATCTACCTTTCTGTAAAGACACATTGAGTATTATCAAAGCAAGTATTTATAAAAATATAATCTGGAATTTAAAAAAAAATTGAGTTAATGTTTCCAATTCTATCATTTAGTAATGCTTACATCATTACATATAAATTGATAGATATTTTAAATATTTCTGTGCTTCAGATGTAATTTTTGGATAACAACTGTTCAAAACACAAATATTTCATTCCATTTGTACAATGTGCAACAATCTAAATCTTTCAGAAATTTCACTGATAAAATTAAATAAATCTTCCTCTATAAATACAGTTATTATTGCTAAATTATTGATTTGAGATTTGATGGTAGTTAATCCTCATGCAAATTTGTATGAAATTTTTGCACACATTTGTTAGAGAACGTTTGGTGGTACTCCAACCGTGAAAATAAAGTACAATTTAAATACATTAATTCATAAAACAGTTCTATTCACAAACATTTAACTTTGGCTGTTATATCTGAGTGTATTGTAAGAGTACAGACTAGTTTAGTGAGAATTGATAGCTGCTATGAGGGTATCAATTCTGTAGCACTGTTCTTCCAAAGAACTGGTCATGTTTGCTTGGCAGTCCGTTTAAATGAAATATCTATGTACTTAACTCCAATTTATGTGTTATGAAAAGAAGAGATTTCAATCACGAATGGAAATCATCGCTTCGAAACATTTGGAATCAAATTTTAGCAAAATTGTACTGGGAAGTAAGAAGTTGAATAGATATCATCAAAGTTCCTGGCATTAGACTACTACTATTCTGTAACGTTTAACCTGATGTTCACAGTGTACTGACCATACCTATGTGCAGAAAAAGTAACTTATCCAATAAACTTCCATAAAAAATATTGTAAGCTAGGAGATGTTTTGCATTTTTTTAATATATACTTTTTCGTTTTTTGAAAAACAGTGTGCTGACTCTACAACTGAGGGATTTGAGCCTGCAGCGCCTCCAGATGAGGTAAATACATTTTTATTAAATACTAGTTCTACTTATCGATTATTCTTATATAAATAAACAAATAAAAAATTGGGATGGAACAGGAATCCAGATCTCCATTCCCATGCTGAAACCTACCTTCAAATTCCTCCCAGAGAAGCATTGTGATGTACACTTAGCGACAAAATGAATGGGACGACTCTTAATTTCGAATATTTTAAGTTCAAACGTGCGATCCACGCGAGTAAATTAATTGCATACTAGATCTACAATACGTTTCCCTTCTTTCAAGCTCAATTAGCAAGCGTACGCTTAGCTCAGTGCCTAGTGGCTTGATTCGTATGCCAATGGCCACAGATTCGGTTCCCGATGAGGTTAAATGTTTTAATTGTTAAAATGCTTTCTATATTATTCTATCTGTCCATTCTTATAGAAACAACGTACTAACTATTTGGAAGTATTATTATTTTTATTACAATTAATTAACTTACTCATTGGCACTATCGAACCCGTAGGTTCATGGCCGCGCGGACTTAATTAATTAATTAATTACTTCCATCCATCCAAACTAATTCTGCCCGAGGGCAGGTCCTTCACTGCAATCATAGAATTTGCATGCTATGCTTGCAGCTTTACTAGGGAATTGTAGGTGTGGTAGCTTCCCGTTGCTTTCCACACCGGTGAAGGATGATGATGATGATAATGATAAGAATGATGATGGTGATGATGGCCATATGATTTCGGGGACCGTTTGGGCCTTAAAGATTTCGTGATATTTTTCTTACAGGTGAGGAAAAACTTCGTCCAGAAAAACTGCCCCGACCGGGGATCGAACCCGGGCCCGCTGCGTGACAAGGCAGCACGCTACCTCGAGACCACAGCGGTGGACTTAATTAATTTATAAACATGTTTACAATGTAATAAAACATATTCTTTTGCCCAAAACTTTTTTAATGTTTACCTTCTTTCTCCATTCTTCTCTATTTTCACATTCCACTTCTTCCAGACCTAGCTCCCTCATACCACTTCTTACATCATCCATACATTTAAATCTAGGTCTACCTCTCTTTCCTTTCCCAGGTGGAATCCATTCCAAAGCTTGTCTGGATAATCTTTTCTTTGGCATCTTACGTGTATGACCATATCATTCTAGTGTCTATCTCACAAAATTTAATATTGAATTTTGGACTTTCATTTGTTGTCTGATGATTGTATTTTTTTATTTTATTTATTTTTTCCCCAATTTGTAACGTCTAGTTGGGCGTCTAGAACAATCCATTTCAGTTGACATAAGCTATAAACTCAAATTTTTATTCAACTGCCAAATTTCTGCACCGAATTTTAGCATCCTTCGAATTATGGATTTATAAATTTCTAATTTGGTATCCATTCATATGTTCTTATCCAACAAAACGCCGTTTAACATTGTTATTACTGATCTGTCTTTTTGAATTCTATATTTTATGTCATTTTCTTGGGTACATTTCGAGTTAATTTTGATTCCTAGTTAATTACATTCTTCACATCCTTTGATACATCCCATTATTATTATTATTATTATTATTATTATTATTATTATTATTATTATTATTATTATTATTATTATTGTTATTATTATTATTAAGGATGATGGACAATAAAAATAATAATATTATTATTTTTCATTATTGTCTATGGGCTATTATTATGCTGGACTTGACAAATATAAATTAAATATTTTAATTGAAGGGTGAAACATTTTCCTCATTTTCATTTATTTATTATATATTTATAATAAATAAATAAACACATAAATATATGAAGCTATATTATCTTTATTACATAAATTTATAGCATTATAATTAAAACACAATTAAATTTACACCGATAGCTAAATAGAGTTATAGAGTTTACGAAAGCAGGAATATTACTTAATATAGTGTAAAGTACACGTTGATAATTACGTGGCTGGAATCAAATGTTATAGCACATATAGGATTTATTATGCGAAAATGCAAATGAATAAAATATAAACACCGTTGAAGGATTCGAAACCTGGCTTTCATATATATTTCATCTCATTGTAAGTAGTTTAACGATCTACGCTACTCGAACGTCGGATACTAGTTGTCTAAATATTGGTTGTCTTGTACTTTTGCACTATGAGCGAGAGTTTAACTTTATATGAAATGTCGCAGTTTGAGTAATATTGCATTTGTCGAACACTCGTAAATATCTAGAAACATATCTCTTCACTGTTATTTAACTATTTAAGGCGACTAAAACCAACTATAGCGTATTTAAAATATTTAACAGTGTGTTACCTGGTGAATCACAGCTTTAGCTTTTCGAGCATGCGCATTAGGCTATAACGGGGACTCTGCTTTTTGAAGCGGCTCATTCTTTTTGTCGCTAAGTGTACATCCTTAGACAAAAAAATGAGTCATCCGCAGATTCTATAAATTGATCGGGGAACTTCGTGAGCGCTCGCACAAGCCGTATTCACATCAACATTTTTCAGTAATTGTACTGGGTTCTTTGCTAGTTAACGCACTGCACACTCAAGCAATATGAAAGAGACAGCTTGGCTTAGTGTTTCCGTGGTCGAGTGGTTTAACAGACATCATCTGCATTCTTAACCTCAGGGTTCGATTCCCGTCCTATTTTTTAAACTGAATGTTAGAATAGCATTTCGCCTGTAATATAGTTTCATATTTAATTTTATATTTGGGTTTTATGGCTTTAATGCACACACAAAAACAAACTAAAACCTTCTTCTAATAAATAAATGAGGAAATAAAGTAATATCTTCTAAAATGAAAACTTTAACAAAAACAAAATCAGTATCGGGTGTAGGAACCCTCAGCATCTATTACCGTCCTCAATCTGCCGGACATTGATACAATCAAATTTCTATAGACACGTGGACGATCAGCTAGAGCATCCCAGATGTCTTGAATTAGTGCCCATAAGCCATCTTTCGTCTTTCATGCATCTGCAGGCCAAATAATAGTTCACCTCTATTTTCATCTTAGCCCACACATTTTCGAATGGATTCAAATCCGGTGAACAGTGAGACCAGTCTATCATTCTGATATCCTGCCTCTTCGAGAACAAGTTTGAAACCTCTCGACAAGTGTGGACAGGATGATTAATCTGTACGAATTCAATAATTCCATCAGGATATGCCATCCTCACAGATGAAATCAAGATGTTCTCTACTAGTATTGCCTTATACTGCACATTCTCAACGAAAATATGCCTAATGAGCAAAACCCTTTACTAAGACATGTACAGATAATTCAATACTACTACAATAACTCCAGAAGATGAAGCATGTTTTGAAAGGCCTAGAATGAAGTGAACGAATATTTTAATTAGTTGAGGAATACGGAAGCATACAAGGTAAAAAAGTTATAATTTAACATTGCTATAACCTCAACGGTATAAAAACAATTATGAACTTGAAAAGTATAGATTACTTTAAATGTCAGAATAAAATTATTTAATTCATAAAACATTTTAATACAAATATCACGAGAAAAACTGCATAATTGAACATGCGAACCTGCGGCATTCATTAACAGAAAAAGGGGCCGCATGCTTTACCGCTGACCTATGAGGACACATAGGACAGTCTTCAGTTCATGTCACATAACACAGTAGCTCAGGGACTGCACAAATATGACTAGTTTCCTAGTTTGAACCCAGCGCTGTGCCGAGTATGACTTAGAAGAAATGTGATTTCAAGAGATGACTCATTTTTTGTCTGAGGATGTATATTGGACAATCGCCTAAGTAAGAACAAGTGCGATTTTGTCATATGACACAGTTGTGTAATTAGATTTACTTCACTCTGCCATAAAGAGGTATCATACATAGCATTTTGCATAATTGGCATCGCACTGATGTACAGAATCAGAGATGCAGGGTTCAAGCCCAGGTTCGAGAATACATTTTTCTTTCTTAAATTAAATTTTATCATCCAGGATTGGAAAATGTTAATTTAAATAAAAACATCGAAAATATTTCACAGTATACTATGTTGATATGAAAACATGCATCAGTATATCATCTAACAGAATCCAGTGTCTTCTTTACACCCATGTATTAAACTCATTTTTGTAAAAAAAATGACTTGTACCACTATGCCATATACCCCTTCATATAGTGTTGCTTGTAAATCTACTAAATCTACAAATTTAGCATTATAATATTAAATTTGAGGAGTTAAATGACATATTATGAATTTCCATCCAACTTCTTATTAGCAAGGAGGAATCTCCAGTGGTGGGGTTACAACTTCATAGCTTCTGGACATTCATCTTATTTCAACAACATACCTGCACTCGTCTGAATGAAACCTTATTATGATTAGTCCTACACTATGAAAGTGAAACATGGAATCTAACAAGGAACTGTCAACCATTACATGCTAAAACGTATCTTGAAATTTCTCCCAGAGAAGCGTTGTGATGTACCAAGGCTATTTCCAAAAAAAATATCTGGCTCTTTCAACTGCAAGGAATTAAAATCCAGCACAAAATCTCTCATTTAAACTACAGATGAATAATAGAACTCCAGACCTGGTGGATTGGATATTCCTCACTACTTGCCGTCCAAGCCATGCCCCACCTTACTCCATCACTACACTCTATTCAAGCATGGTCGTCCATCTACTATGCACAGTGGATTGCCATTGCTGTATTCTGACTACGATTTCTGTGCCTTGCAGTTAAAAGTGGCAGATAATTTTTCGACATTGCTCGGTACACCCTTAGACAAAAAAAAATAGCCATCTCTTGAACGCACATTTCTTCTAACAAGAAAAGTACTTATGTTGGACCAATTGGATTGTAACAAAAATTGGAGGATATATTAATTAACTGACATTAAGTATGATGGCGTTAGTCATTTTGCTGCAAATTTAATAAAATTCCTGTTATTTGTCATTAATTTTCAATCGCGTCTCATTGGCCGTTTCGTAACAGCACGGTTGCTCATTGCAGCTGGATTCAAGCACAAGTGCTACTAGCTATAGCGGTGCGAAGAACGTAAATATTAGTTTCTCTCCTTGTTAACAACAATAACAATTTTTTATTACTTTATACAGGTAGCAGAGCCCTGTATACTTATTTCCCGTTAAATATAATGCGAATATGTCCAATGTGCGGGAGCTCTGAAGACGAGATACATATATTAGGAATATGTAACGATTTAGAATATTGGAGGCGTCGGTTATTACCGGAAAGATTTCTAAATTCAAATCGTGAAAAATTGGCATTCTACGAGTTAATGGTAAATCCACAAAATTGGATAAACTTGGGTAAATTTCTGGACAAAACGCGGAAAATAAGAACAACACTCATTCATGAATAAATACATGTTATCAAAATGCAATACCATTATTTTTTAATGATTCTACATAACTTAATTAATGTATAATGTTATTTTATTACTATGTAGTTGTAATATTATTGTGTTTTCTTTATGTTTTTTATACTATTACCAAATATTACTTTCTTGTAACGGACAGTCAACAGCACGTATGGCTTACTGCCCGCGCGACACATATTTATAAATAACATTGTATATATGTCACTTTTAGTCTAATAATGTCCTATTACTATTACTACTTTTATTTACTTGAAATTCAGAATCGGTTATAACTTCGTGTACTGGAGAGTCTCGCATGTGTCACTAAATGGAGTTCAAATCCCTTATAGTGAGACAGTAAATTCTAGGAGTATTTATTGACAACAACTTAAATTGGAATACACAAATAAACCATACATGCAAAACAGTCTTCTCAATAATACATTCATTAAATCGCGTAAGAAATTGTCTGTCATTCGCTCTAAGGAAAATGTTAGTAGAAACACTTGCAATGCCCCATTTTGATTATTGTGACACTCTTTTTACAGACTTAAATATTATTTCCACTCAAAGACTTCAACATGTTCATAATTCTTGCGCACGTTTTATTTGTGGTATTCGCAAATTTGACCATGTTACACCGTCCCTGGAACAATTATCGTGGCTTCGTCTAAGAGATCGTAGAACTGCCCATTTACTATCCCTTCTCTATAAAATCCTTCACACATCATCGCCTAATTATTTATCACGCCGCTTCACCAGACTATCCGACACACATAATCTTGACACTCGATCCCATCAGCACATTGTCCTTTATATCCCTCCTCATTCATTATCTTTTACGGTCTCACTTACCAAAACATGGAATTCCCTTCCGCCCTATGTCAGAGACTGTCAAACTATAACATCCTTCAAAAACAAATCAAAGAATTATTTAATAACAAACTAACTTATACACCTCACTGATAGTATTCTTTTAACAATTAATACATTTAATTATCTATGAAAATAATATTAAGATTAACAAATATTTTCTTTTGTTTTGTTTTAAATATTGTACAAACGTAAAATTAGTTTTCTATATATCTTTATTTTTCTTTGTTTCATACATAATTAGACAGGGACAATTTAACATGTCTTGATTGTATACATTTTCTTATTAGTTTTAGTCTTAATTTTAACTAACATTAACTAGTTGCATTATAGATCGTAATATAATAGATATCATCTTTTTGATCAAATTTTTATTTAGTATTTAATATTAGAGTTCATTGTGATTGTTATATTCTGATGTAATATATCTTTGCCCTGGTGAGTGGAAGAGAAGGCCACATGGCCTTAAATCCACAAGGCTAAATAAATAAATCTAAATCTAACAAAAACAAATTATCATTTACCATAATATAAATGATAATAATGAGGTTCTTCGATGAAATTGTTGTAACAAAGTTTTTGCGAACACCATTGAGCATCTGAAGATGGTAATCCTGGAGCAGTTATATGTGGCACATTCACTAAAACTAATGTGAAATGAAATTTCAATCAAATTTGTGAATCTCGTTACACTTAGGTCCACGTTATAGCCAGACTTCGTCCAAGCATAAATACGCATAACTTTGCAAATTTCTACTGACAGTTGATTATATACATGGAAATGCAGTTTTATAATAAAGAATCTATCAGACATTTTCACGTCATCATCTGATTTTAAACACATATATTCTTCAAGTCGTCGCACATAGATCTTATATCGACAAAAAAATCATCAAGTAGTTGTATATATATGGTAGCTCCTGCAGGAATAATTTTCAGCCTTACATTTTTATCGGGTAAACAGTCCTGTAGCAATTGTTCGTCCTTATGCCTGGACCACGAATCGCATATTAGTGGTGAATCCATTTCAATGTTTTCACTAAACACATGTTTTAAGAATATTTTCAAATGTTCTTTTGTCATTTATAAACTGGCACTACAGTCGACAAACACATTTCGAGGTGTATTCTGTTCAATCTTCCTCTGAACTTTGGACCCAAATTTGTTTCCAGTAAGTTCTTGAAATCAGGGGCATAACCTCTTCCCAAGTTGCCCACACATTGAAATAAGAATATATATCGTGTAAGAATGTGTAGTTCCATGTAGGTTTTGAACTGTAGAAACAGTGAGCTTTTTGCCTTTGACTGCCAGTGTTCTGTTTTCTGTCATTTCATAATTAAATTGACTTTGCTCATAGTTTCACACATTCCTTGTTGGTATACAGTTTTCTTGAATTATCTGATTAACGTCTCTTACAAACTTATTTGCATTTTCAATAGTTTGAGTTTCGTTTTCAACACCCTTGACAGTGACAAATTTGGTAATTTTTTCTTGAAGAAATATTTTTTCTTTTTGAAATTCGAAATTAATGTATTTGAAGCTTCATTCAAGCCCAATTCCTTCGCTCGAAAAACAGCCCACGTTTGTAACGCCAATAATGCACTATCAATCCCCCGATCTCGAAACTTATTAAGGATGTAGTCTTTAATTTGGGCGATTTTGTAGGGGTCCATGTTTTTTTAATTGTGAAGCTAGATAAGATGTTTTATTTTCTATATAATTCAAAACTGTCATTACATTTCGGTTATTAATTAATGATGGCCATTTTTTTAGTATTTGTGAATAGGACTTCGGGCCAGATATCCCTGACATCCTATATTCCTAAATGTTTTCCAAAGTTTCTTCAGAATAGGCAGACAGTAAGTTAGGACGTTTAGTTTCTTCAACAGGAGACTGCTTAAAGCTACTTGAACTCTAACGTTCCTACTGGATTCGTTGTCAATTTCAAAATCTTCAGAACATCCGGCCTGTGTGAGCTTCTGATTGCAAATGGCATAGTCTTCGAAATCTAAAGTATTTTCGCTAAAATCCTCTAACCCATTCCAATATTTTTGTTCTATAAGTTCTGCCAGAAAATACGTAAACTGATCATCATCCAATCCACATTCCTCGTATTTTTCAAATGTTTCCTAAACTATAGATTCTAACGTAGTTAAGACGTAAAATGAATTTATTATGCCCATTTTATTCTATTAATGAAATATTTTACGGAATCACAAGACTATTTCCCTGTAAATATACACATTTACTTGTCAATATAGTGTTATGTCCTAAAAAAAGTATTAATTTACGCCATAAAATTGCTAATCAATATATAATAAAACAAATATTCCATTGTACTTTCAATTTGTTGAGTTTTTATGTTTTAAATACAAACAATTCGTATATACTGTACAAATACTCTACTGCGGGAGTGGAAAGAAACATTCACACTCCTGTGTGCTGTTCAAGTAACCGTGCCGCTCCGTTGCAACATTTATTTCGTTAGTTTATCTCTCTTCCTGCCCCTTTTTTGTTCTTCCCTCGTTCACCACACTATCATTTTCTATTTTTATTTGTTTACTTTATTTTTTCGAAATGTTTTACTTACTTATTCTGTCATATACGGATGTTAAGCATATATTTCTTTTTTTTTTTCCTGTTCCTTATTTCCTATTAAATACTATGCACACTATCGAATTTGCAATGAAATGACTAATATCACGGTGTTCAGTATCCTTCATTCAACATATCCTCCAAATTTTTGTTACAATCCAACTGGTCCAACCTAAGTAAGTTACTTCCCTTGCAGGTCATACTCGGCACAGCGCTGGGTTCAAACTAGGAAACTACTCATAACTGTGCAGTCCCTGAGCTACTGTGTTATGTGACATGAACTGAAGACTGTCCTATGTGTCCTGATAGGTCAGCGGTAAAGCATGCGGCCACTTTTTCTGTTAATGAATGTCGCAGGTTTGCGCCTTCAATTATGCAGTTTTTTTCGTGATATTTGTATTAAAATGTTTTATGAATTAAATACAACATTTTATTTTGACATTTGAATTCATCTATACTTATTAAGTTCATAATTGTTTTTTATACCGTTGAGGTTTTAACAATGTTAATTTAAAACTTCTTTACCTTGTATAATACCGTCTTCCTCAACTATTTAAAATATTCGTTGATTTCACCTTCGAAGAATGCTTCATCTTCTGGAGTTGTTGTAATAGTATTGAATTATCTGTATATACACTGTTCAAAACAATTAGAGCAACACTATGAAATATGCAAATATTTTTTCATTGGATAAAGGTACAAACATGAAATTAATAAAGTACATTATTGGTGGTTATTTATTTATTTATTTATTGCGCATGTCAGTAAAAACAAATGAATAACGCTCACAATTAACTTTTCAAATAATTCCGCTATGTAAGCAATTGAATCTTGTGCTTATTTTTCAAAGTTAAACACTCGTTATATAGAGTTAGTATCGTGTATGGCCTCCACGACATTCGATGACAGTTTAGCATCTTCGTGGCATGCTCCCAATAAGATTCTTGATTTCCTCTTGCGGGATATTCTCCCATTCCTCCTTCAGAGCATTCCTGCTGCAGAGTTTGTGGAGCTCGATGTCGGTTCCTGACCTTCCTGTCTAGAAGTTCCCACAAGTGTTCAATAGGGTTGAGGTCTGGGCTGACCGCTGGCCACTCCATTACCTCAATTTCATTTCTCCTCAGGAAATCCCTGGTGACAGCCGCAGAATGTGCCCTGGCATTATCCTGCATAAACAGAAATCCAGGGCCTACTCCAAAGGCAGCAGGTACTACATGCTCTTCCAGAACGTGCTCGATATACCGGACAGCATTCAGTCGCTGGGGAACAAGTGCAAGGTCCGTATGATTGTTGTACATACCTCCGTCCCACACCATTATGGAACATCCTCCGAATCTATCAATTTCCTGTACAGCCTCTGCGGAAAATCTTTCTCCTGGCCGTCCCCACAACCTCAATCGACCATCACAACGTGTAAGACGACACCTGGATTCGTCCGAGAAGAGCACAGACTCCCACTGGTTCAGGTTCCAATCACCATGGTTTTCAGCATACGTACGTTTTATGCCCATTTGTTAAGCGTGGTTTTTTAACGGGCCGTTTTGGACGAATATTCTCTTTCCTTAATCTGTTCCTTATGGTTTGGTCTGAAACCCGGATTCCGGAAGCCATATGAAGGCCATTCTGCAGGTCTTTTGCAGTTTTTGTACGCTGTCGAAGAGCAGAAAGAACAACGTATCTGTCATCCTGGGGGCTTGTTTTAAATGTACGGCCCTGGCCACGTCTTCTACAATACTGACCTGTCTCTCTGTGCCTGTTGCGTAACCTGGACACCACGGAAGGAGAAACCCCAAGCTCTCTAGCCACTTGTCGCAGAGATTGACCTTGTCGTAAAAGATGTAGAGCATGATACACTTCAAACTCATTTAAATGCCTCATTTTGTCAGAGACTTCAATAAACAAGGCAATAATCAACATTCGTCACTATAGCAACATCAGGAAGCTTACCAATTAGAAGTGGCCAGTGCCTTCCAAAATTAAAAAATTCTCTATATTTGTTATTTGATGTAATTTATCTGTATTTAGGCCATGGATCTTTAAAATTTGTATCCAATGATAAAATCAATAATTCAATTTACAACTTTCAGCATCACAGCTTTAAAAAACAATTACTTATTCAATTTATTACAAGTGTTCCTCTAATTGTTTTGAGCAGTGTATCTACTAGAGGGTTTTGCTCATGAGGCACATTTTCGTTGAGAATGTTTGTATTCTTGGCCTCCTTGATAATTTGAATTTCTTGTAAAATGTTATTTTTGTGTCTATTGTTTTCTCTATGTATAATTGACATTGTATTATCGATATTGTTGAAACTGTGGCCGCTTTCTGAAATGTGTTTAGCGAAATTTGATTTGATTGTTAAAGGAGAAGGCAAATCAAATTTCGCTAAACACGTTTCAAAAAGCGGCCACAGTTTCAACAATATCGATAATATAATGTAAATTATACTCAGAGAAAAACAACAGACACAAAATTAACAGGTTGGGGTATATTAACAGTCGATTTTTACTTACGCGATTGATGACAATTTTAATGCAAATATTGGTATTACGTAGTGGTATTAATGAAATGAATCTTCCAGAAAGGAAGCATTATTAAAGTATTTAAACATTATATGAAATAAGTTTGCTTAAATGTGTAATTTGTATTGAAACCGTCGGCCATTTTGGAATTTAATAGAAAAACTCTTATAGGACAACTGTTATAGATTACAACTGGTATATATGTATAGATCCATAGTAATTCTGCCCGAGAGCACGTTTTTCACCGCAATCATAGCACTTTCATGCTATGCTTTGCAGTTTTACTAGGGAATTGTAGGTGTGGTAGCTTCCCGTTGCTTTCCAAACCGGTGAAGGATGATGATGATGATGATAATGATAAGGATGATGATCGATGAACGTGTTGCTATGCTTTGCCAGTGCCCTGTGAATCAAACACAGTAAAAATTGTATTTCTGTCTCATGTCGTTGCTGAGAAATAACGTTTCAAAGAGAGTATACATCAATCTGGGACACTCCTTATAGTGCTACATGCACTGAACAAAATAGAAACCATAAAATGGCACTCTCCTGTTTAAAAGTTGTGTCAAATCCATTACTTCAAGTAGAAATTTTTGACCACATTTAGAGGGTATCTGGACATTCCTACCTCCCCAATGATACAGATTTTAGCGCTTGGGACACCACACTAAAGGGAAAGCTATCTGCATACCTTCAGATTGGTATGACATCATTGCTCATTCATGAAGAAAGAAGCTATTTACAGTAATTCAGATAAAACAAGAAGCATTTTTATCTATAGAAGCTCTGGAGAAGGCAGTATCCCATTGTAGAATCAATGGATTTAAATTAAATGTTCCAGTATCTTGGTTACAGTTTAATAGTTGCAGTGCAGAAAGTGTGAACCAAACAAGATATTTTACAAGACAACATTGAACACTGATTGACATCTTGGACACTGGGAAAGAAAAGAAGGGATGTCCAACTCAGCTCAAAAACTTTAAACAAGAATCATTATCATTAATATTTAAATGAAGTGACATTATGAGGTTAAAACCTCATTAAACCAACCACCAGTTTAACAGTCAAATGGAATTGAAAATGATACATAGATGTATCGAAACTAGTCTTCAAGAAATATTATGAGGAAAGTTGTAAAATCTAACTCAATTTATTAATTAAAGATCTTTATACAGGGAAACATGACCGGTCACTAAAATGAAGAAGAAAGACTTATTACCATATATTCCTCCTCTCTTTCATGTTTTTTTTTTTCAAAATCTGAATAATAATATTCTAAAGACGATGATCGATGATAATATGATTTATTAATGCAGACTCAAGATATCATCATTATCATACTTCACGAATTAGGTCTTCACACACGGGACATTCCATACGAAATCGGCAAAAAAAATTGTGAAAATTGAACTCACGTCTATAAAAGTTTACGATTTATTTTACAGTGAAACTTTATGATATACTGAATATCTGGACCGAATTTCAAGTCTTCGCTTGGTGTATTTAAAGAGTAATAGTGCTGTCAATTTATTGTATTGTTTTAAATAGTCTCTTTTATAAAATAAATTTCTCGAAGTATAACTACTCCCTCAAGTTGAAAAGATAGTCACATTATAGATGATTTTATGCTCTATCGCTTGAAAATTAGCATGCTAATATTTACGTTTTCCTTAAGGTCGTAAATGCAATTAATATGCAATTGACCTTCCTCACCAAAAAATTTATAAAATCAAAAACTGCCACATTATTACCTGAACACCAGTTAATGTTTTGTAATTAGTATTAAAGTGCTGGGATGAAAGGAAACTACCAAAAATAATTATTTTCCGTAAAGTCTCCTATGTGTAGACTGCCCGCAATACCTTTCGCGTGAGTGAAGATCTCTCGCACGTACATACAATGACGGAGCTACTTGGTAATACAGTGGAGGAAATTGGTATAAAGGCACTAAACTTCAGTAGTAAAACAACCTGAAATATTTATGCAAATACCGTATGTGTGTCATATATTACATATAATTATCTTGGACATAATTTCATACAGGTCTCCACATTTTGTATTTATTATATACGTAAATATTACGTAAAAGTAGTAGTAATAGTAGGACTTTATAAGACAAAAAGTAAGATATTTACAATATTATTTACAAATATGGGTCGCACGGGCAGTAAGCCGTACGTGCTGTTGACAGTCCGTTACAATAAAGTAATAATTGGTACTAGTGTAAAGAAAAATAAACAACAAAAAAGCAATAACATTACAATTACATAAAGAAAACACAATAATATTACAATTAAATAATAACACAATAGGATTATACACTAATTAATTTATATATAATTGTTAAGAATTAATGGTATTGCATTTTGATAACATATATTTATTCATGAATGAGTGTTGTCCTTATTTTCCGCGTTTTGTCCAGAAATTTACCGAGGTTTATCCAATTTTCTGGATTTACCAATAACTCGTAGCATGCCAATCTTTACCGATTTGAATTTAGAAATCTTTCCGGTAATAACTGACGTCTACAATATTCTAAATCATTACATTTTCCTAATATATGTATCTCATCTTCAAAGTTCCCGCACATTGGACATATTCGCATATCGTGATCGTCGCTAATTTTTAGAAATTTCCATGCCCCTAGCCTAAACCAAGCAAGCCCTGATCTCTCCTTAAATCCTAGGTTGAGTATATACGATTCTTTTCCCCAGACGTGTTTTAGGTCTCTTTGTAAACACAGTGAGCGTTTTCCTGTACATTCGGCGAAAATATCTTGTTGGTTTATATCTAAGTACCTCCTCCTTATTTTTCTCCACATGTTCTTGCGATTTTCAGTCCCTTTTTCCCATATCCAGCCCATCCCAATCTTTTGGAGTTCTCTCCTAACCTCGTCTGCCCAAAATTTAACATCTATGTTTTTAATTTGGTGGTCGTAACAAATTGCTCTAAGCATTGTTTGTTCACCTTGGATTACTCGCAACCAGTATTTGAGTACACGAATTTTACAGTTTATGTCGTCCTGGAATGACCCAAATTCATATAAAATTCCACAGTTAGAAACGGCCTTACTAAGTCCTGTAATATATTTTAGAAAATGCGTATATACCTTATTTAGTATTTCCGTTCTTTGGAAACCCCAAATCTCACTACCATAGTGCATTACTGGCCTGACCATCGCTCCATACATTTTTTCTAATGTGCTGACTGGAATATCAGGCACTCGACCCAGAATACCGAGTACACTGTTAAGTTGTCCCCTCCCTTTAAATAATGCTATATCAATATGTTTTTTTCCACTTTCCGTCCATTTTCAAAGTCGTAACAAACTATTCAAAATGTTTCACGTTTTGAAGTACTTCATCTCTGCATTTCCATTCCTCTGCTCTACCATAAACCGTCCCATTTTTAAAGGTCATTGTTTTTGTCTTACAAATATTTACAGTCATTCCCCAATTCTTACAGTATATTTCCAGTAGGTCAAGACCTCTTTGCAATCCCTTGATTGTCTTGGAACATATAATTAAATCATCTGCATACAACAGGACTGGGATTTTAACATTTCCTATCTCCAGAGCCTCAATGTCTCTTTCTAGCATTACGTCTACATTATCATCATCATCGAATAGATTAAATAGCATTGGTGATAAAATTCAACCTTGTCTCACTCCCCGATTGGCTTTACCCCTCTCTGTGATGTCCCCTTGGTATACTTTTATACAAAATTTAACATATTTATAAATTGACATTAAAGCATGTATCATTTTATGAGACAATCCTTTCCGATTTAATTTTTCCCAAAGTGCGTTTCGGCCCACAGTATCAAATGCTATCTTTAAATCAATGAATGCACAAAATAATTTACCCCCTTTAATTTTCAGATTGTCAACAATTAATGTTCTCAGAACAAATACGTTGTCCACCGTGGAGTACCCTTCTCTAAAACCTGCCTGATATTTTGAGATCCTATTGTTCTCTTTAGCCCATTGTCTCATTCGTTCGTAAAGTACTTTACAATATATTTTTCCGAACACTGACAAGAGACAAATTCCCCTGTAAATTTCTGGTACCTGTGTCCCACCTTTCCCTTTGTATAGCGGTTGGATGACACCTGTCGCCCAGACTTGCGGATAATCTCCTTCATTAAAAAGTTTGTTGAACGCAGTTTTCAAAACGTCTAATAATTTTTTTGGATGATATCATATTTTTCAAGAATTCCCCTGGTAATCCATCAATTCCAGGTGCTTAAGCATTCTTTAACCATTCAATGGAAGAAACCACTTAATCGTTCGAAATATCCTGATCCAGTAATTGAATATAAATTGGGCCAGGGATCTCAAATATATTTCCTTGATTATATCTTAACCTCTCATTTCCCAGCACCCTATCAAAGTAGTTTTTCCATTCCCGGGACGTTAGTCTTGTCCGATTTACGGACTTTACGTTGAGTTCCCTTATCGCTTTCCATATGTTCGCAATGTTCACACTTTCAGTTGCGACTCTCATTTCTTCGGATTTCTTATTTTGCTATTCTAATTTTTTTTCTCACAGTAATTCTATATATTCCTTTCTCTCCTGCGCATAATTTTTTCTCGTTTTCATCTGTGTTTTCTTTTCTAAACTTTAAGACTACTTTCGACAAACTTATTCTTCTTTCTACATGCATTATTGTACCATCCTTTGTCCTTCTGGTTCATTGCGCATTTAACCTTGAATTTTTCCCCTGCTTCTTGAAAAAATTCTGTCAAAGTTTTAATAATTTCCTCCCCGCTAAGATCATTTAATTGCAGATCCTGTATTAGCGTTTCCAAACTCCTTATAAATTCTTCTCTCCGATCCTCGATCCACCTGAAACGTGTAATTGGCCGCAATATTGTTGCCACCTCATCATTAACTGTCTCACTAATACCTTTCATATTTAAAATAAATTTGTTTGGGAAGTGCTGTGATTCGTTTCTGGAAACTATACAGAAATTACTTAGGACTGGAATCATGTATTGTGTGCATATTGAAAAATCGATTACGCTACCTCCATTTTTTTTAATAAATATCAGTTCTCCATTTTTATCCTCCCCATATTTCCCATTCAGAATTTCAAGTTCAAATGCATCGCAAAAAGCTAACAATTGGTTTCCTTCTGAATTTATAATCTTATCTTTGCTTCTCCTACCCTCACCTCGTGTTTCATTATCTGATTTTGTACTGATATTTTCCTCCCCAATCCTACAGTTAAAGTCCCCTATAATTATTATTCCCGCTTCCGGAAACCTATCTTTTATTTCTGCCAACGAGTCAGACAATTCAACGAAAAAATTTGGATTGGCATACCTGGAATTTAGTGGTTGGCGGTAAATAGACAACAGACGCATTTCTGCTCTTCCTGTATGGTAATATATACAAATTGCCTCTTTTAAAGCAATATTTAACTTTTTAATATATGGGTCTAATTTAGATTTATATAAAATGGCAACACCACCTGGATATCTACCTCTCTTCCCTCTAGTTTCATTACCCTTAAAATAACCTTCCATATTACATAGATTTACGCATTCATTAGCTTTTAACCATGTTTCTCCTAGAGCTAATATATCAAAAGTCTCAATAAACTCTACACATCTGTCCATTGAAAGTTTTTGTTTTAACCCTTCGATATTCCATGTACCGACTGTCAACAAACCCTATTGTGTTCCCTTGTCAGTAGTTTTACCTGTATTTTTCGAACTTCCTCCTCTCAATAGTTCCTTTTCTGCGGGTAAATTCAGCAGTCTTAGTGATTTTCTTGTTTGAGTTCTTGTGTCCGCCGGTCGTTCACCTCTTAGAGGTGGGGTACTTTTTTGCGTTCGGCTGTTTTGTGCTGAATGTTTACTGGATTCCTCTGAGTTAGTATCGTAGTGCTCCCTCTCTCTTTCTCTCGTGTAGAATTTTCTCCCTCCCCTGCTGTAAGGAGACCACCTGCTGTTGTAGCGTCCCCTGTAGGTTTTGGGGACTCGCTGTCAATGACCTCTTCAAATTCGTTTTCAGAGTTGTCCCTATTTTGTAGTTGTGTCCCGGCTCCAGATTTCGTACATTTATAATCAATTTATTAAATTGCAGTATTGCCATGGCAGCCCTGCCTCCTCGCCCTCGCGCATGTGTCGCTTAAGAAAGTCCCTTTCGCGACGCACCTTTCTCACTAAATGCTTCGGCAATATTGATAACCGGTCTCTTTAAGGTTATTTTACTGTCCCTCTAAGGATCCAACATTTTAATTTGTAGTGTGATCATTTACATACCATCGGTCTCTTTCTTCCACTATTCCAACGACTTTACTCTGTGCGCGCTTTCAATATCATTGCCCACCAAATCAATCCCGTTTTGCGCCACTACTCTTTTATCTATATAATTCAAAGTTTCCTCCCAGCGCTCCTGTCTTCTTCAATTCTTCATGCACTCCCATATATCACAATACTATTACGGGCGACTCTGGTTTTCGAGATAGTCTAATTTAGATTCTCAGCCATTTCACTCTGTCCTCCATCCGATGCATGTTCGTCTCAATATCACGAATTTTTTCACCCACGTTGCACTTTTCAAACCCCTCTTTCACTTCAGTT
The DNA here is from genome assembly GCA_030220185.1 of Diploptera punctata. Classification (NCBI taxonomy): domain Eukaryota; kingdom Metazoa; phylum Arthropoda; class Insecta; order Blattodea; family Blaberidae; genus Diploptera; species Diploptera punctata. The sequence goes on along the minus strand of JASPKZ010007698.1, from coordinate 527,225 downwards.
GACAATGTTTCAATTAGCTTTCTAACTTCTTCCATAATGCTTTGTCTCCTTGCACACTTCAACCACTCCATACAAAAACACGTCCGCTCTTCTCGACGGCCTGCTTGGCAAAAATAAAAGAAAACGCTGTCCTAGGAGTGGAAATCGGTATAAAGGCAGGTGAACTTCTGGCTCTTAAAGAGGCATAAATGTAAACAAAACACTGCAGTTACATGGAGACGACGTGTCTGTGAGCATCGTTCATCAGTTGCAGGTCAGTAGCACGTACAATGCCGCGTGGAAGCCTCTATCAAATGAAGAGAAATCAAGAGTTAGTGCTTTCAAGGAGATGGGTCTTTCCAATCGACAAATAGCTACAAAATTGGAACTTCAAGATGCGTCATTGATAATTTTGCCAAACTGGGCTCATAATATGGAAAAAATGGGAAGCATGGACGGACAAGAAAATTGTCTGGGCGCACTAAACGTCTCATTTTACGTAAAGCAAAAGGTAAGAGTATGTTTTCTTCTCAAATCCAGGCTGATTAGAAGTTGCCAGTATCAGCCAGACGAGTAAGACAAATTCTGTCAGAAGAGAAGAATCTAAAATTAAAAAAAAACCTCTTAGTATACCACCTCAGAACAATGCACATAAGACAGCTAGAATGACGTTTGCTGAAGAACACATGTCCTTGACCTCAGAATGGAATAAAGTAATATTCAGTGACAAGAAGAAGTTTAATCTGGACGGGCATTATGGCTTTCAGTATTACTGGCATGACCTCCGTACTGACGAGCAAGTTAGAATGAGTAGAAACTTCGGTAGTGGAGGTGTTATGATTTGGGCAGCATTCTACTTTAAAGGAAGATCGAAACTGGCATGGATGCGCCCCAAGATGAATTCTGAGTCCTGCACTGAGGAGCTTCTGGAGTCCGAATTGATATGAATGTATGAGGAATTTGGCGAAGATCTAATTTTTCAGCAAGATAATTCTTCCATTCACGTGTCTGCCAAATCAAAGGAGTGGTTCAGGAAGAACGAAATACCTCTTTTGACGTGGCCAGCCAGAAGTCCTGATTTAAACCGGATTGAGAATTTATGGGGGATCCTGGCAAGGCCTGTGTATCGCAATGGACGGCAGTTTGGGACAGTGACTGAGCAGAAAAATGTTATTCGGGAAGAGTGGGCTTCAATCTCAGTGGAAGAAATATACACCCTCATCAAGTCAATGCCAAAGAGAATCTTCCAAGTAATTAACAACAATGCAGGATCAACTACATTTTAGAACTTAGTTGTAAACTTTGTGCTCAGTCTTTTTGGTTTAATCTGTGAAATACACAAAGTGCCTTCATACTAATTTCCAACCATATGTGAGAGTGGTTTCAGTTTTCATATAATTTATTGGACGGAAATGGATAAACAATTTTGGCATTATTTGTGTGTGTTTTATACTTAATCACCTCCTAAGTTAAGATAGAAAAATGCCAAAGAAAGAGTAAATAAACTTGTGTTCACACTTCTAACAAGTGCCTTTATTCCAATTTCCACCACTGTAGTCCTTTGCGCACTTCCAAATATTTTTATTGTTATTATCATCATTACATTATTTTTATTACCATTACTACTATTATTACATCATCATCATCGTGGACTAGTGGTTACACTGCATGCCTCCGATTCCGAAGTTCACGGGTTCAAACTCGATAGGAATCAATGTAATTTTAAAGGCGTAACAATTCTGAATGTAGCTTTCTCCAGAATGAAGGAAATCCGTGAGTCACGTGTCGTAAATTTATGGTACGTAGGAGAACCTCGCGCTTGAAATAAATTGCAATATAATAAACGTCATTGAATATAACAATCTTTATTGATATCTTCAGTAGGCGGTTAATTCTGTGCTGATTTTGGCTAATGTATTTAAATTAAATTACTAAGCACCTACGAATTCAAGCTGGTAGACCTATTAAAAAAATATTTTCTAGAGAGTAGTTTTGTAATGTGTTGTAGTATTTTGTACTTGTACCCTACACCAATGTATGATGTTGAATATTGCAAGTAATGTTAAGCTATCGATAATAATTTATAACAATTTTCATGCTGTTACAAGTAATATTTAAGAGGTATAAATATATTATATTGACTTGGTATCACTTTACTGATCTTTCATCCCCTACTCATGACATACCCAAGATGATATTAAAATGATATTATAAGGTAAATTATTGTTATAGTGTTTAATTGAATGTTTAAACTTCCCATTATTTTCCTTTTATAACACAACATGTATACCTCTACGATTATTCTCATTCCAGAAACATATAAGAAATTGTGAAATTATATATTAACACATAATATTGTTAATAACTATTGTATACTAATATAAGCATAATTACAACTATATTTAACTTCTAACTCACCATTTAGTCTTTGTAGATCTGCAAACTTGTTAGTTAAAATCAATAAGATATTATTTTTAATTTGACTGTGACACTTAAAATAACGGGATGCACTAAACACACGCACTGGTGTAAATCAACTGCCTAGTATGTAACCTGAACTTGAGAATTGTTTATGGAGAAACAGATGTGTTAAGGAAGACTTGCTGACCCTGCATTATTATCGTTTGGTAAGAAGTGGTACGTGTATTAAAACATTCGGTTTTATTTGGAAGTGATATAACAACACTATTTTTCGTTAAAGTTTTCAGGGTACAATACAGTACACTGAATAAAATGTTATTTTAAGACTGAAATTAGTAATTATAACATAATAAAAATTTATACCAATTTATTCAATTAAAGATGTAAGAGTTTTTATTATATAATATTACATTTAAACTGTAATGAAAATTTTGTAACAACATAAATAATTTGTTTTAAAAAAAGGACAGAAGATAACGAGTAATTGAGAATAAAGTTCTTAGGAACATTTATGGTTCAAAAAGAGATGAACAGACAGGTGAATGAAGAAAACTACATAATAGTGAACTACGTGATATGTATAGAAAGCGAGATATAATTAGAACTGTTAAGTCTCGTAGGTTGCGATGGCCAGGAAATGGGGCACGTATGGGGATGAAAGAGGTGCTTGGAAACTTCTGGTAGGAAAACCGGAGGGAAAACGCAAAGTTGGAAGACTAAAAATGAGGTGGAAAAATAATGCTTACATGATTTGAGGGAAGTAGATTGTACAGGGGATTATTGGAAAACGTTAGCTCGGGATGGGATGTATGGAGAGCTTATGTCCGCGCTGCCATGAACCTACAGGTTCCACAGAGCCAGTGAGTGAGTTAGTTATAAATAATTTGTTTAATAATTCACAGTAAACGTAAGAAAGCTCTTTATTTCTCGCTTCAGCAATAAAATTTGAAAAATAAACGTCTACTGCGTAAGAATTAAAATATCGCCACTTGTATATATATATATATATATATATATATATGGTACTGTTCCATTAATCAGAACATATAATAATCGATTCGATTTAATGGCAGCTGAAAAAGTCACTGATGAAGCGGGGTCAGCTCTTTCAATTAACTACGCGCGCGACCTTGGTCATGAAATGAATCAGCTGCGCCGTGGATACGCCAATATTTTTTACGAAAATAGAATAAAAAACATTTATACTGTCTGAACTTTTCAACTCTCCAAAAAGGTAATTGCTGGAAATTAATCCATATTACGTGAGTGGTATCCTGTATTTTTTCGTGTTCATTTTTTGATATGAACTGCAGTAAACCGCCATAAAATAGAAAATTGACACCGAAAATAAAAATATCATAATTATAAAAATAACACCCTTAAACTACATGATATTACCTATATAAATAGGCCTACGTTTGAAACAAATTTTTGCTGTTTACTCTTTCAGAAATATTAGTAAACGTTTTAGTTTAACATATTTACGATAATTTTAGATCATATGATCCTATAAATGATAAATATTAAATTTCGATATTAATACGTTTATAAATGTATTCACTATATTTAGGGATACATAAAATTAAAATAATAAATTGCAAGATTTTTGCTGTCCGATTTGATATGGATTATCCCACACCTGTTTTGGCCCCATTTGGAAGTCTTTTAAGAGGTCTTCCTGGTCGACGATATCCTTTGGGTTTATATTGCATTCTTGAATTATCCGTTGTTTTCACGTGGTCTAGCCAGTTTAATTTATATCTGTTGAGTTTTTCTACTACTGATTCTACTTCTAATTGTTCTAAAATTTCTTCATTATTTTTTCAATCTAAAAGAATGTATCCTGCTGCCCTTCTGAGAAATTTCATTTCCTTTGCCTTTTTTCTGCTCCTGTCTCTTTTTTCTTTTCCCGCGCCATAACCGAGTGATTAAGGCAAGATGCCTTGGCACAGAGCTACGGGACTTGCGCTGGTTCAAATCTCCATGGGGGGAGAAATTTTCTCATGGAATTTCAGCCAGTATGGGACCAGTGCCCACCCAGCATCGTGAGTCATTTGGGTGCTACAATAAGTAGTGACTCCAGTTTAAAAAGACCAGCTCTAATGGCTGGAGGACCCGACATGCTGACCTCATTTCACCCCTACACTGGCTCGATGATCATCTACCTCTGTGATTAACACATGTGAATATTAGGCCAGCAGCCGGCTCGTAGGCCAAGGGCCTTCTAGGCCTGTCAGGCTTGGATTATTTTTGTCTCTATTTCTTAATGTCCAAATCTCATTTCCGTATAAAAGGGAGGGCAATGCTAAAGTATTATATACCGTGTGGCCCAAAAGTCGGTTCACAAATGGAAGTTTTCTCAATAACTAGAATGTGCTATTTTTTGTGTATATTTTGATTCTGGACACAATGTAACAATGAAGCAATAAAATAAAAGGGAAATAATTATTATAATAATGAATAATAATAATAGAATTACAACAAAGTGCTATATATTATTGAACGGGGTGGCCCAAGAACTTGGTCTGCACGGTCACCCGATTTGATGCTCCTAGACTTCTTTCATTGGGGATATGTAAAACAACATGTTTCCAGACTGAGCCCGCATTACTGGAAGATTTGAATGACCGAATCAGTAAAGTCATTCGACATATTTCACCAGATACACTTCCAAATGTGAGTGCTGAATTTAGTGATCGAGTGAGACACTGTCTCCAGGTGAATGGACGTCACTTTGAACATCTGCGTTATCTCTGAAATGAAACCTATGAGCATGACAATTCAATCAGTGTAGTTAGTTTTAACATTTTAAAATCAGCCAAACTTCTCCCATTTGTCAACCGACTTTTGGGCCACACGGTATTTTATTCTTGTGGAATTTTGTACTAATTTAGCTTTTAATATATTGTTTATTATTCCTATGATTTGTGACTCAAGATGACAATAAAATAAAATTAAAAATGGATCATCAAAAAAAAAATACGGTATCGTTTTTGAAGCGGAAAACAATTTTCTTCTTTATGTTTAATATAATAAAAAAAATGTGTACAAATCAATCATAATTACTGAATTTCAGATACGTAAATAGACCGTTTTATTTACAGTAATGTGGATATAATATTTTGTTTATTATATTACTTCTAATAAGTAATGGACTTCTAAAAAGAATGACATGCAATGTTAGGAGTATGAAATATAATCAACTACTATAGGTATAGGGCTTAGGAAATGGAAGGAAGTAATTGGACTTATTAATAGTTAATTAAATATATAAATGCATGATTTTAAAACACAGATATTTGTCTCCACTTCCAGCTGGTTTCTAGAGCTTATAAGAGAGCTTTATCGTCAGTAACCTCGGAGAGATACTAAGGGTGTGAACTATTGTTTTATTTTATTGAATAAACTAGCGGATATAGAATATATTAAGTTGTTTTGAACATTGTGTGATGTGCCAACGAACACAGCAGAAATTTCCAAATTGTTTCTTAATTTCTCATCTATAGTGCAACAATACCTCTTCTGTTAGATTCAGAGTTTTCTATATGGCCCCTAAATACCAGCTCTTTTTCGGCTAAGAAACACACAGCATCTATTAGGCTAACTATGTAATTGTTTGCTTTAATATTTTCGTTATGCTTAACCGTATTAATTATGATAAAATAGAACTCTAAAAATCTGGGATGATCAAATAAAACAATTGATTGAAGAAAAGAATGCAGCTTATAAAAAATATTTGAACACAAAGAAAGTAGAAAATGAAATAGAATTCAAACGCTGTACAGCTATTGTTAAGAGGGAAATAAGAAATAGACATAGGAAAACATGGTTAAATTTTGTTACACATTTAGATTCAGATTTGCATAAGCTCCAACCTAATGCCTTCAAAATATTAAAACATTTGAATAAAGATATTAAAGAATCTACCAAAATTAATTGCGGAGTAAAAAAAGATTTTTTCAATTATTATAAAACTCTTTGGACTTACAATAGCTATGAAGATACAATTTTCCGAAATAATAATGAGACAGATTCCATAATATCATTGGAAGAATTGAACAATAGTTTAAAGAAATTAAAAAATGGTAAGGCAACTGGCACAGATGGCTTGAATTCTGAATTGTATAAACATGCAGGCAAACAGTTCCATGAATGACTGTTGTCCTTTAATAATATATTCAAAAATGCAGATATACCACAAGAATGGAAGACGAGCATTGTTATACCCCTGTTCAAGAAAGGAGATAAGAGAAAAATGGACAACTATAGGGGAATCAGTTTGTTAAACACATGCTACAAAATTTATGCAGACATTTTAAATGGAAAATTGAAAAGTTTCAGTGAAAAATTTCTTATGGAATGTCAAAATGGATTTAGGAAAGAACGATCTTATATTGATTCAGCATTTTCTGTTAAACTATTGCTTGAAAACAGAAGAGAATTCAACTTAGAAACACATTTTGCTTTCATAGATTTTGAAAAAGCATTCGACACAGTCAATAGATCAAAACTCTTAAATATATTGGAAGACAGAAATATACCAAATTTACTTCGGTAGAACATTCAAAATATTTACAAAGACAACACCTTAAAGATTAAATTAAATAACAGATTTTCTGAAGAAGGAATTATAAATCGTGGTGTGAGAAAAGGCTGCCCCCTATCCCCAACACTCTTTGCAATTTATATCAATGAAGTAATATGTTGCTGGAACAAAACATATAAATTTGGAATAAGAATATCAGAAAATAGAAAATTAAACACCCTATTGTTTGCAGATGAGCAAATAATAATAGCAAATTCCGAAGATAATCTACAGAAAGGTCTGTATGAACTTAACAAAATTACAGAAGAATATGGATTAAAGATATCTACAGAAAAACAAAAATTATGGCATTTCAAGGTGTAGATCCTGTCAGAAGTAAAATTGTACTGGACAATAAAATTTTGGAGCAGGTGAATTATTTTACATATCGAGGATGCAATATCTCATATGAAGAAGAAAAGGATGTAAATGCAAAAATATCTAAACTTTTAAGCATTTTAAGGGTTAATAAATTCTATCTTCAAGCCACTGTTAGTCCAAAAGCATTCAAGACTGAAAGTGTATAAAACACTGGCTCCTCCATCTCTTTTGTATGGTAGCGAAGTATGGACGTTGAAACAGAAGGATATACAGAGACCTAGATCTGCTGAAATGAGATATCTTCGGTGGACTCCAGGATATACACTACTAGATCACAAAAAAAATGAAGACATCTTAGAAGAATTACACATGGAATCTTTAGAAAACAAAATTTCTGATTATAAGTCAAGATGGATGCAACATGTTCATCGAATGGAAGATCACAGAATACCCAAACAAATGTTAAGATATCAACCTGCAGGAAGAAGAAGACCAGGACATCCGCTCAAAAGACTTCTGGATGGTGTTTCTCTTGAGTCCGTAACAGGTCAACAAATGGCCTAAATTCGTGAATGTACTATGATGATGATGATGATGATGATGATGACGATGATGATGATGATGATGATGATGATGATGATGATGATGATGAGCTCAGATTTGGGACTCTTCAATTCTTGTGTTTCCAAAATTATGTAGCTCTATTTCACAGTTAACGTGGGTTTCAGATAGTTCATGACTTTTTTGAGTGCATGAAAACTATTTACATCAGAAACACCCTTTTTTGTCCAAACATTTTTCTCCATTGAAAATAGAAGGCAGGCTAACAGTAAAGCGAACATGACTTCCTGCAGCCATATGTCATACTAACCTTCATGTCCTTCGTTAAACAATGCATTTTTGTTTTTGTTTGACTTATAATTATATTTTAAATTATTGTATTTGATATGCTCAGAAGCACTACATTTACACAGGACTTACTCAGAGCAACTGAAACTTCACTGTTAGCCATTTCTAGAGTGCTAACAGGGCAGCTGCAGAGTATCATTGGGCAGCCTGCTGCTCAGCTTGAAATGCAACATGATGTACTACCGATGAGCTTGAATGCGCCTGCGCAACATGGTCATCTTCCATGTAAGCATTGGGAAATCAGCTAACAGTGTGGGGATTTAAAACATTGAAGCACATTGTACTGTATTGGAATGCTACAGCTGCTTATATGCAACACATACAATATATATCATTAAGTTACCATTGCCGTCATTATTTTGATCCTTCCGGGAAATTCTCGTATAAGACTTGAAAGCATAATAATAGTCCCTTCGATTGGTTGCTGACCAAAGGAAGGCAAGACCAGTGATGGGGTTGTCATCTTATAGCCTCTGGTCAGGTTTTTCTGGAGAAGAAAAGAAAATAAAGGAAAGAAGAATGGAAGAAAGGAAAGACTCCCTAGCCCTCGGATGCCCTAATAGCGTCGGGGTCGAAAAAACAAGAGTTAACCAAGAGAGGTTAGATAGTAAAGTTAAAAGAGTGCAAAACACAAGTAAGTGGAAGAAGTGTTTTGCTCAGCTTGGGTACCTTGTGGTCGCCATCCACATATCCCCTAGATGAGGACCCCTGAGGAAAATCACACGGCCGTTCTACGAAACGCTGGAGGGAAAATTTTCTATAGGATCGTAACAGGCCTTGGCCTAATACTTGGAAGGAAGAAGAAGAAGTTACCATTGTTTACAGCATTTAGACTGCTATCAATGCATTGTTGTATCTCATTATGGTATTATGTTTCGTTTTAATTGAATATCAAAGAGTTTAATTCTAACTTTTGAAAGTCTTAGCCGGGCTAAGAGTGCTCGTCACTGATGACATCAGTCCACAGTATTTGGGAATATGGTGAAAATGCACATTTCTTCCATGTATACGACATTGCAGGTGAAAATTACTCTTGCATTCTACACATCTGCCTTGTTTGTATTTGATTAGATATTGTCCATCAGTATTAGTAACTGAATGACAAAGTTGCACCTTAGGTCCTGGTTTCATACTTTGTCTTGGTTGGGTTCTAATAGTCACTTCTCTCCTAAATTCTAGAAGACTCTGAGCTCTGTTTCCATGTTGGCCATCAAGAATTTGCCAAGCACTAACAAATGCATTGTTCAGAGTATTAGCAAATAGGTTCCACCAAAACTTTTTACTTCAAAGCTGAGGTTAATAACTTGATAGGAGGCAGTCAAGAACATCTGCACCAACCATTCCCATTTTATAACTGCATATGTTGCTGGATTCAGGAAAGTAAATCTTCCTCTTGCTGTTTCGAGAATATCGCTTTGTATTTCCCAAGGGCACATGTGTTTGCTAGTTTGATACCAATGTGACAACATCATTATAATTTCACCTACATATGTATACATCACCATCATAACTTTAAACTGCTTTCTTGTTTTTTCAGGATACTGGCGGCAGTTAGAGGACATAAGTGAAGAAATTGTAAAAGTATGTTTACATTTGGTGAAGATTAGGCACTACAAAAAGTAAATTCATGACCATTCAGGAATCAAGGGGAGAGCTAGAGTCACTAGCATTCTTTCTGCTATAAATGTCCATTATGTAATGCTATCTGTTACTGGAATATAGCTTCCATAACTTACAGTATATCCTATATGTATTGGTTTTCTGTGATAAACATTTTGCGAGAGTTGATAACGATGGATGTAATCTATTATGGACACCATATTCAATTCCTCAATGACGTCATAATTTCATCTGTGATCCTACCTGGTACAGCCTGCTACTATGCTATTGGATAATATTATGTAACTGAAAAGAGTAATAGTAAAATAATTTACAGGCTGTCCCATTTACATTGTGCACCCCAACTGACCTCTGTACTAAAATTATTATTTTTAAAATTATTTTACAAGCGAGAGTTAATATAAATACAGAGATTTATTTTATATAATTACTTTATTGTAAAGGATACATGTGGCAAGTTAACTTTTTCACCTAATGAAAAGGTTAAAAGGTGATCCCACTGAAGGCCTTAGGAGGCTCCCAATTTTCTAGACTTGGTGTCAGCTAGATGATCAGTCCTCCATGACGGCTGCCTTCACCTCCAGAACAAATGTCTGGTACTCGTTTTGGTTAGAAGCTAAGTCGACCTCAGAGTCATGCTGCTGCCAGAGGATTTGGTTCAGTTTAAAAATCCTGACACCATCGGGACTCGAACCCAGCTTGTAGTGTGTCTGTCACTTTACAGTATTTAACAATGTTATAATTTTACATTTTAAACTTATGTTTTAATTTGCATCTTTATAATTTATGTACAAAAAGTGTAATTAACAATATTTTAATCATATCTACAGAATTGAGGTGTGTTTTTGCAAAACCCGATATTTGCTTCAAATATAGTTTTGAGATATTAAACAATTTATTAATACAAAATGCCGCTTACTAATTTAAAAAGAGTTATTGTACCATTTGGAAAATTTTTCTAGCCAAAAATTTAAATAATTTACATTTAAAATCAATATTATGCCAACATAAATTTATAGGGTGACAATTTCTTAAGACCCGAAATCTACAATTGAATGAATGACATTAAAATAAGTTTTAATTTATCCCTTTGTACCGTATAGCGTAGTAGAACGTACTGAATATGCTTTGTCGCTGCCCAGCATAAACGTACCAAAGCGTAGTAGACTATAATAGGGCTGTATTTCTACTTGTATTTATTTTCTTGGAAATTTTTATTATTTTTGTCATACTTCGGTATCTGTGGAATGCATTAAAAGTGGCAACAAGGCTTGCTTTGTACATTTTCGTAAATTTCTTAACGGTATTTTCTTTTTTGAAAACCTCTATCGGTTCATCTGTAACCATTGTTAACGAGAGCAAAAATTCAGGTCTTAGGAAAACTATTTCTAGTTTCAATCCACTGTGCAGTGAATATATTGTGGCCGCGATTGATGAAGAAATTGATTGTTAAAGTGATGGTTCGAACGCTAAGTGGAGGGATAGCTTAGCGCAAGACTGTTATATAGAGCAAGCGTGAGACTGTGAACAAGATTTCGAAGCGTCAACTACCGAGCCTATAGATAACCAAGGAAAGAATACTATTATTATTATTTCAATAAAATTGCTCCTCAGAATTTAAAAAAAAAAACTTTCTTATCGTTCACTTATGTTGTACATAGTTTGGAGGCTGGAACAAACGAAAAGGTCCCCCCCCCCATTCAGGCCTATAGATAGTAATTTTTATGTCCTGATTTCGGAGGAAAATAATATGCCGCGAAAATTGAAAGAAAACAAATAAATAAAACTAAAGTGGGTGGAAACATGTCCAAATAAAATTAAAGCTTAAGTTGGAATTTTAATACTTTTGATAGATATTTTATTGTCAAAAACATAGTTGTAAATCTATCCCACCTATGTTCATGGTTATTATTGCATGTACCTTGGTTCGTTGTTTGTTTTACCCTATAGCTGTGGATGCTGTTATTATATAATTGGATAGCCGCCATCTTGTAATTTTCCTTACATAGTTTATCATATAAATGCTCGCTTATTACATTCGTGGTACAACCGGTATCAATTAACGCTAAATATTCCTTGTTATTTATTTTGACGCGGACGTAAGGCAGAGATTCGATCACATTCGAGTCAACACCTACACTTTTAATCTCGACATAGGGCTCTTCGATCCATATTTGTCGGTCACCCAGGACGTAGCCCGCCGTCAGTTTAAAACTTGATCATCTCCTGTGTTTGTATTTGAAGCGCTCTCGCTTTGTTGAGTGGGCTCAAAATGTATCGGCCCTTGGGTCCAGCTCGCGGCTTTCCCTTACCCCCTGGTTTTGAAACTGATTTCGTTTCCAGTTCTACTCATCCTCGTGTTGTCATTTATAAAGCCATCTATCGTATAGTGATCATTCCTTGGCCGTTGGTTATAATTGTTACAATTATTCTCATATCGCGCGGGAATATGCCTATCGTTTCCGATACTGCCGCGAAATTGTCCTTGTTTATTTCTCACATCACGGTTCACATCTATCATGTTTATTCGTGTGTCCCATCTCCTCTGTTCTCCCTTTTAATTTATCATTGTTCCTATGGTAATTATTAATATAGTTACGGTTATCATTTCTATGTTCGCGGCCATTCCTCTGATATGTGTTGAGACCCTTGTTTCCACCGTTCTGCGGATTATTATATTTATCACCGCCTGATCTATTTGTATCTAGACCTAATGCCCCCTTCTCGTTTTGGTTCATTTGTCCTGGGTTCGAGTTTGTCCTATGTGTATTTTCTTTTGGCTATGTCCCTTCCTTGGATTTATTTTGGTTGTAACTTCTATTGTTCCCTGATTCTAGTATCGTTAGTAGTTCGATCATTTGCTCGTAAGTTTTGATACGGGCTATCAGTAAACTATGATCGATTGGGGGTAGTGATTTATCAACGTTTGTACAAATTCTGACTCACTGTACCCAGGGGAAACGAGCTTCGCTTTTTTTTTCTAAGGCCAAGAAATGTTCGTTATACGAGAGATTTCTTTTTATAGTACATGCTATTGTGTATTTCATTCTTTATAGCCATTTGTTTTTTCATAACTAAAAAACTTGTTTTTAAACGTCTTTTTAAATGTCTCGTATGGCGCATCGGTCGATAATGTGACCTCAAACTATATTAGACTATTGCCCCTCAAACATTTCTTAACTATATACATATACAGATGCTTAGGTACGCATTTAATTTTGAAATAGTTTTACAACTCATCAATGAATTGGATGGGGTTAGTCTCGTCCTCGTCGTAGCCTATATCGGTAATGGTATGTCGATAAGAGAAGAATTGTAGAATGGGTATTGTCCTTGCATGCTATCTGGTTCGTTTACATTTTGTGTTGTTACGGAGCCATTAGTAGAGTTCTGCGTTACTATTGCCTCCGTATATGAACATTGTTTACTAATATGCACTGCCCAAGTAACACTGTCGGAAATATTAGATTTTTCCTCCGTATTTTTTTTTCTGAATTTGATTATTATTTACCTTTTCCGCTAAGTTATTTATTTCCTCGTTTATTTTATTGAGCTCTGTATTTATTTTGAGTTCTATATTTTTATTTAATTGTGCATTAAAGTCTTGTTTTAAATTATTTCCTATTTCGCTAAGGCGCGTGTTTACAACTGATTTAATTATTTCAGTGCGTTTCTCTTGCTCCGCGATTCCTTGTTCTACTTGGATTTTCAATGTTTCTTGGTTAGTGGTTAGGTTGTTGATTATCTGACACATATCATTGACTTTCTTGTCAGAATTATCTACTCTACACAATACATTCTTATCAATCCTCTCTAACTCCCCTTTCAATTCCGTCTGCTTTCATCTATATTCGTCTGAAATGATGCAACATTTTCACCTACTTCTACTCTAATTTTCTTTAGTATTCTAACCTCTGTTCTTTGTAATTCCCATTTAAGCTTTTCTTCTGTTTTTTCTATATTACAGCTAATTTTTCACTTATTTTCGATTCTATTGTACTTATAATCTCTAATTTATCCTGTTTTGTTCTGCCCTTCTCTTTCTTTTTCTATCCTTTCTCTTTCCATTTCTGTCCTTTGTGCTTATTTCCCTCGTTCTCTTTCCGTCCTATCATTTTGCAATTGTGATATTATTTGTTCCCAGAATTTTTTAAAATCTGTTTCTTGACTCCTATTCTCACTTCCTTGATTCTACTATTGCTCTATCTTGTTCAGGTTCTTCCTCTGTATTGTTCCCTTCTAGATTATTGTCTACATTTGCACTATTCCCTGTGGTTTCTACAATTATATCCGCCTCTAGTATCTCTTTCCCGCAAGCATTTTCGCTACTCTCCTCGTTTTTCCTCTCCATTTTCATATCTATATTTCCCTGGCCTTTCCTATTCCTGTTTCTTAGCAACATCAAAATTTTCTCAATTGTTACTTATCACTATATTATTTTATTTCTATCTACCTTGTGCTGGTGTCGGGTGACCTACTGCTTCCTGTCTTTTGTTTGTTGTCGTGTTGGTTGGCTGTTTCTTCCTCCCTGCCGTTTAGTGTCTGTTGCCGTATTTTTCTCCGTCCGGGATCTCTTGTGCTCGTAGGAATGTTTCAGTGGTGAATTATTGCTTTCGCAATATGACCTATTCGCGCCCGCACATTAAGGTGCCATTTACAACATATTGGTTTTTGGCAGATATATGGTTTATCGTAAGATGGAATTTAGTGGGCGCCAGGAATTAGAAAGGATTCCTATTTTAGTCGAGGACCTCGGGTAGCTCAGTGGGTTGCGGTAGGATGAGATTCTCTTGGTCCCGGGATACGCAAGGATTGTGCGGACACGATTATATCTCGTTGAGAATAGACGACAAGACTGTTGATTTAGTTTAATTTTAATGGCTTGTAAACACCTCTCTGGCACACACAGAATTTTAAATGGCGTTACAACAAGCGGTAATTATAATTTGGTCCCGTTCAATAGTATGGAGACTTTGATTTACTGACAATTAATAGATAATCTCGTTTCCTATCCTCGTGGGAGACTTCACTCGAGGTTTGTTATTCAAACTTTATAACAATCCCTTATATGAATCGTTTCACACGCGACTATGTTCAGTAATAAGGACTATCCTAAAATTTACAAGTCCCTACTTTTAGTCACTAAATAGAATAAGTTATGTTGGTGCTAGATAGCACAATAAGAAGTGCTTGTGCCCGTATCGGCACCACGAGGGATATTAATTTTTGTTTCGCTTTCCCACAGAGTACCAGAGAAGAAAGTGGACAAGTTTCACGTACATGCCATAAGCGGCGCTAGTGTATAACAACTAACGACATCTAAATTTTTTCGATTTTTTTCTGGTACTAGTATGAAATTCAGCACCGCCTGGGGGTAAAATTATGAATTATAATTATATAACGCCGTCTGGTGAATAATCATGGAATTGAACTTTTATTGGAATAAATAACGTATTAATTAATCTTGAATTGTGGAATTATTTGTACCCAGCCTCTCAGACCTAAAGATGTTCTTTAATTTTAATAGGAGGGAAGAATGGAAGCAAATAAAACATGTTAATTTATTTTCGTTTATTAAAATATAAAAACGTGCATTATGAGCTCTTTTAATAAATATGTACAACTAACCTACCCCTGATTCTCACATACATATTTTATACAATATTTATTAAAGAGCCTGTAGTCCATTACAAAGTCACATTTTTAAAATGTTTATTAGAAATGGCTGTGCACTAACATCACTCTTCCTAACGTAAGAAATCTTCGAATTTTATCACTTCTAGTAGGTTTACCTTTGAAAATAGATTCACATTAAAAACGTAAATAAGCTTGAATTTACTTACATATTAGAGTAACATAAAATCTAAGAAATGACTTTACCTTTCGATAATATATAATTTTTACAGTCCCGTCTACATAGAACGAAAGGATAACAGTTAAAAATTTAAATTTACAAAATGGCTAATTTCCCATAATCCCGAGTGAACACGCCGTGTGCCTTGCATTTGTTTTATTTAATTACGTATTCTGTTACTACGAAACAGCGCTACCATTGTAGTTTGCTCTGTGTAGTTCATCGTAAACGACCGAATTTTTTTAGATGCCACTGTACTCAGATTTCCCTCTATTCGAAGTTTCTCTATGTCGCTTTCCTAGCCATGAGGTGAACTCGCGTTATCCCCTTCCATATCTTGAGACCATATGATACACCCCCTTGAAATGTAAAATTACAGATCATTGGTACATTTGTTTATAATTTTGGGATGGAAGGGCTTTGAGGGTATGTTATTGGCTGTGACTTCAACGATTGTCTTAGTACCTACCTTCTTTTGAAAATTAGATATAGTTGGAACATAAGTTTACGCGACAAGCCCGGGAATTCCGACTAATTTGGTAAATACTTGGCTTGCAATAATGATTCTAGAACTTTCTGGTGGCTTCTTTCGCCCCTAATTAGTTTGCATCATCCTCTGTAAAAACGCCCGTTTACTGAGTTTCCAAAATTCCCAGCAACGTATTTCCTATTGTATTCAACTGCCCAGTGTACAAGGCTTAGGCATTCTCAGTTCTAACTGGCTGAATAATATCCGGTTGCCGAAATGATAGTTTTGCACCTATGGTCACTGCATACGGGGTGTTTGAAACAACAGTTTAGCCTTGTTTATTGATAACTCTCGACGTTTCGAGTCGATTTTCGTCAACATACACATTAACTTGTGGGTTTATTCCCGATATTTTTGTACATACCACGTCAAGTTTCGTTATTTTGCCAGTCTCAGGTATGGTAAACTCATCATCGCCGTTTGACAGTACGTTTTTTTTTGTCGAAGGGTTTGTAGTGTAATTATTAATATTCCAGACAGCGTGTTGAGTGTATTTGCGATATGCTGCAAATTACTATTAATGTGTTTGTAAAGGTTTTGTGATTGTGATGTAGTTGTATAATTTCACCACCATGTTTTATAATACCCTTCAAAACTTCATTTTTTACGTTTTTTTGCTTGTGCATCAACATACCTCTTGTTGCAAGCATCGGCTTCCTCAACAGGGTCATCAATCACTTTTAATGTTTTATAGTTAAAAACAAAATTGTTTTCGTTATCCCTCGGAAACGATTCTCGAATAAGCTGTACTTTTTGGTGTCTTTAAGCGTATTTCTTACAAATTTATCAATGTTCATTATCGGTGTTTTGTTACCCTGTTATGCAATATAAGCTACTGCCTCCATTTACTCAAATTCAAAGTACATGTATGAATCGAATCCTATTCGGGCCCGTTGTGTAGATCGCATTCCCGGTTAATAACCATAAACACATGTTTATTTTGCCAGCACATTCTGCAAAGTTCTTGAAAATTTTTAAATGTCATATCACAGTTAACATAATCATCGTACACATGTTTCAATTCCATGGCATCTTGTCGAAAAAGAACAATTAGGTCGGAATTATCTCTGATTAGGTGTTTTGGAATTATAGTATATGTTTGTGCTAAATAAAATATATCCAGAGCTTTGTGCCGACTCATGCTAAAATACGACTTCATAACATCTTGTGGGTCGCACATGATATCGTCAAATATATACACTGAATTTTCTCCCGCATTTTCAGGCTGTATAATATCACTGCTGCTATTAAACTTGTAGTATTGTATTTCAGGTACGTTGGCTAAAACGTTTTCTAAAAGCACATATTTTGGTTGAAACAACGATCTTGAGTATATGTACACGTTTTCGTATTTTACCACATTTCGATAAAGTAATAGGTTAATTAATAAATTTGTTTTACCGCACTTGCTAGGACCGGCTACTATACATCGAATACTGTTCGGTAACAATTTGCTATGTTTTGAATTATGTTTGTTGTTTGTCTCATTTTTATCGTCAAATATTTTATTGATCAATATACCGTCTTGTTTAATCACATACATTACTTAATGTAACCACATTAACGTACAGCAAACTGTTTATATATACACACAGCAGTAGATGTAAAAGCCATATTACGTCTGCGCATACACGCAAGCGGAAGGTTGGAAAAGGACTCATATACAGCATCGTAAACAATATTCCTGTTGAATTGCATCTCCCTGGGTACAATTATTGTGGTTTCAAAGAGGAGATAAAGGAATATATCCTTTGGATGAGACATGTCGCGAACATGATGTAGCCTATTTGAAGTACAAAGATTTGCAATCGCGACATCAAGCCGATAAAGTATTAGCTGACAAAACTCTTTCTCGTGTAATTGCCTCCGACACTCCTTTTGTGAGAACGGGCCGCGGCATTTGACATTTCGCAAATTATGACAGCAAAATACACGTGGGCGCGGGCACCAATGCTAAAAAGTTACAGGCGCAAATAAAAAAGTTACAAGCAGCAAACAAAGCCCGTGCAAAAGAAAACGACAAAAAAAACGGCAATCGAAATGTATCCAAACGGAGTGGTATCTTGCCTTTGCTCCCAATTATGGCTGGTTTGTCAGCTCTTTGTGGATTTGTGGGGCGGAACTGCAAAGGGTGTTCAGACAATTAATTTAAAAAAAAAAAAAAGCTGAAGAAAGCAATTGGTAGAGACTCTCCGACATGATAAATCAATGGAGGAAATATTAGCGCAAAGTAAAAGGCGCGGAAGTGGATTATATATACAATCATACATGCTTGGAATGGGTATAAAAATAAAAAAGCTCTAACGAATTTTTATTTTGTTGAGTATGCTAAACGTTTACATATATCATATTTCAGATGGGTTTTTAAGGGGGACACACTATCAAAAAAGCCGTGGCGTAATGAGAGGTTTACCTTGAATTTGGATATGTTTAAAAATAGTGGAACACATTGGGTTACAATCAAAAAGGTGCAAAATAATGTATACTACTTTAACAGCTTCGTTAATTTGCAACCACCGCTTGAACTGTTAGAGTATTATTACAATGACCAGAGATTTCAGCAATATAACAGTAGTATCTGCGGATATTTTTGTTTAGCTTTTCTCTTAATATAAATACGCATTAAACTTTAACTGTTTACATCACAATGAATTATAACATATACGCTAACAGGATCATCATCGGAATTATCCCGCTGTGTATATCCTCCGCTTGAGCTTGAAACTGACAAACACCAATACAAAATTGCTATGATTATTTAACTCATGCCCCAAATGGGAGTCAATGATTTCTGTTTTACAACCAATCAGAGTCGTGTTTCACCAAATATTTATCAGTGTTATAATTACCATATTAAAGAAAGCTCCTCCTTACAATATTGCGTTCCTTTGGCAATAAATAGTATGATCTGGTTGCAGTGATAAACAAAAGAAGCAGTAGAAGCGTACCTATCGTTTCTCATTTGTTTTCAAACATCGCCGTTTACATTAAATATATAAATATTTTAAAATAACTATAGTTAAATAATGATTTGTGAGTAAACAGCTTAATTTATTCGTTAAATAGTCCTAACAAATGCCACTCTTGATTTCCAAATTCTCTAGATAAATTCACTCCTCACTTCGTGAGTCGTGAATTTATCGATAATTTGGAAATCACTCGTGGCATTACTTATGTTAAACTTTGAGTAATTCAATTCGATACACACTATTAGTATCAACAATAGCAAGTTTTGTATATTTTGATGACGCAAAATTTGAACATACCATTGAAATACCAATTTGGCACGTAAGAAATTGATGACATTCATTCGTATCTCAAAACTCGTGTGGCGCACGAACAAAATGTTGTGCGGGATGTAACCAACGACACTTCTTTTATTAAACCAAACAACAGCACAATGAAAACTGAATTAAAATGTCCTTATGACGTTGACTTTAGCGAAGAAAGCACAATCGCATCCGTGTTAGGATATTCACAGCGGATATTATCTGCCAAGAGGGTTCACATCTCGGACAATCCGGTAAACGTTTTTGGGGTAAGCGTAATAATAATAGAGTGTAACCTGGCCACGGGTTCATTTCTTAACGGAGAACACACTCATTAAATTTACGGATTTTTTCCCTCTGTACCCCCCACGTTTATCACATAACTCAAGAACCGACTACCCTCAGTTATGTTCCAATACAAAGGGTTAAATACATTACTGACAATACTTACTACTATGCGTGTTATAGAACAAAATGGTCAATTAATCTCCTTTCAGAAAGGAGATATTTGCCATTAGAATTCACATTAAAAAGCATGGGGCTTAACTTTAACAACAAATACTAAAATAGAGCTATTTCACTACCTTCGCGTATTATTTCATCATGACCACGTAAATCCTTAATACCATTTAACCGACAATTCCTTCTCTCCATGGGGTTCAAAGATGTACAAGTTGTGGACACTCTTTCCCTATTAATAACGCCATCGACTTCGATGGTAAAATTACTAAAGTGGATGAATACATATTTAAACCTTAGAGTTACACTGCGATAAATGAAAGTGATGAAATTCAAATCGCAGTTCAATCTGAAAATATTCTTGCGCTTCCATCTAAAAGCCTTATTTATCTTGAAGGCGCGTTTGCAAAAAAATGATGTAGGCGCTACTGCGGCTAAAATTACGAATAACGGGTTGACTTATTTGTTTGATGAAATGCGTCTGGAGCTCAATATTGTTACAATTGATCGCACTGGCAAAGTTGGTATCACTACTTTAATGAAAAATTTGGTGTCTTTGAACTTGATGGAGAGCCTAAAATTGCAAAATTCCGGATGGGTATATCCGTCCGATGAGGTGAAACTCGTAAAAAAAGTAAAAAATCCGCCTGTATTCCTTTAAATAAACTGTTTGTGCTTTCCGAAGATTTAAATCGACATTAAAATGGAAATTACTTTCATTCGCGCAAAAAACACTGTCAATGTAACAGTTGGAACCGGTGCGGACCATGGTATTATTACGTTAGCCTACATTGACTGGATAATGCCTGTTATAACAGTTAAAAATGCCGAAAAAAAAAACTTAATGTTTTAAAATGCATAGAACAGGATACGCCTCTTTCCGTTCCTTTTCGCAGTTGGGAGTTGTATTAACATCCGAATGTACCGGAAACCACCAATCATTCCTGGAATATAGCGACTGTCATGAAGTTGGAACGTCCGCGCTATGTTATTGTCTGTTTTCAAACCAAATAGAGTGGGCGCGGACAAAACTGCAAGCAAGTTTGATTATTGTAACATAACAGATTTACTTGTGTATCTTCATAGGTGAACGCTTTCCATATAGCGTTTACAAGTTTGATTTTACCAATCATAAAATAGGTACTTTGTATGAACATTATGCTAGGTTTCAAAGCTCCTATTATGGAACCGCTGGGTGGCGACTTTTAACAAGGTCACAATTTATTGAACATGCATAAATAACATATTTATTATTTTTTTTCTAAAAGAATACTTAAAAGTTACTGTAAAATAAATTGTTTTGTTTATATGAAGTGTATAGATATCAAATCTGCAAGTTGGATCCAAAATTTTGAAAATTCCACGGCAAGGACCTTTCGCCATCGAGCGCATAAAAAATTCACAAAATATTTTTCTCAGAACCTAATAAACATACTGATCTCAAAATTGTAGGATCGATTGCAGTAAATACCATCCATATCTGATAAAACTGAAGTGATTTGCATAAAAATAGTACATCTTGTACATCTCACAGGTCGGTCCACTTAATCCACTCCTCAAAATTTTGCAAGCTAATGTACACGGTAGGGTGTACCTTTGTACACCGTTGGTTGGATTATTCCATGTTATTGTATGCTCTAAGCCGATATATTCTTCGTCGTGACTTTAAAATTTGTTCACTTGGTGTCTCCGCAAAATATTTTTTCCGTGTTGCGGTGTGTGATATTTCATGTTGCAAGTTCGACTATATATATATATATATATATATATATATATATATATACAATTTTTCGTTGATTGGTGTGGGTAGGCCTTTACGTATGTAAAGGTTTTTTCCGCCTTTTACTATCACTTACCTTGATACAAGGTTACTTTACCAACATTTTTGGGCGTTGCCGCTTTTGACGACCTTAACATTTAAAAACAGATTTCCTGATATTTGTGACCTTAACATTTTACCAAACTGTTTTTAATAATTTCCTGGATTTTAATACAGCGTTTTCTTACATTTTATAAACTTTATTACCTTTTTTCATATTTTTTCTCCAATTCTTGTAAGTTTCATCCACATGTACTTCCTCTTTGGGTTTAGGGAATTGTTGTTAATTCTCGGGTTCAAATTTACAACCTTTATTCTAATTCGTGTAATATTCGTAGTTTTATGGTTTCGTTTATACCAGTTCTGTTCTTGCTACAATCGCATTCCGTGCGAATAAACTGTGGCTCAATTAAATTGAACAAAAAAAGTTTAACTCTTCAACCTGATTTATTTTCATGTGCAGGTTTTCAACACCATCCATTGAATGAAAGATATTGTATTTTTCTCCGTCAAACCGGACATTCATGTTACAACCGTTTAATCGGTGTATGCGTACTTATTTTTCGGATACCTTTCCGGATTGTATATTTTCAGAGTAAGTGGTATACTTTCCTTTGGATTTTAAATGGTATTACTAAACCGGAAAAAACGCCGCTTGATTCATATACAACAATATTACACTTTTTTGTTCCGTTTGTCTCTATACTCGTAACATGTACAACATCGTCCAGAGTTGGTTTTATAAGCAGGTTGTTTCCAACATCAATGTAGTTCGAGCTCATTTTTACAATTATTTATTTTATTGTATACCTTCTTGCACACTTTTAACAGCCGGGGAGGTTATGTTTACGCGACGTCAGTTACTACTGTGTCCTTGAAAAGGTGATGTGATTGAATACCGTTCGCTTTCCGGATGTAACCGGTTTTTATGAGTTAACATCAACTAAATCTTAAATGGTTCACCTTTAAGGATCAAACTGATTCACCTTGACGGGTGGCCTCGTACTGGTTAACCATGCTGTGTCTGACTAGTTAAAATTTGCTGTAACTGGTTCACCTTGGTGGGTTACCTTGCTCTGGTTGCCATGGATGACCAGACTAATTAAATCTGGTTCACCTTGAAGGTTGACCTTGCAGGACCAGACTAGTTAAAACTTGCTGTAACTGGTTCACCTTGACGGACCAAATCTCTTCTTAGTCTTGTGGATGGCCTCGCACATGAGGGGTCATTTGACCTTTAAAATCGCGCCACACGCGCCACACATACGTCAGCAACACTTCCTCCCTACTTCGGTTGATTGGACGAGGAGGGCCTGTTGCGTGGCCAGCGCGTTCGCCTGATTTAACGATCATTGTATTTTTTTCTTTGGGGGTATGTCAAGGGTGTGGTCTACGAAACTCCAATGACCACCAGAGCTCAACTGATTGACAGATTAAATGCTGCATTTCACGACGTCAAACAGAATCATGTCATGCTCGGCCGTGCTGACCGATCGTAGCTGCGACGATATCGAACACCCAATGAGGCACAAGGTCGACTGTTTGAACACGTATTGTAAAAACGCCTTTTGCAATAAAACGATACGTGTATTACCCATCCAAGTGGTTTGTGCAGGCGGAAAATATGTTAACTAACAAACTGTCTTTCCCTTTCTCTTCCTTACTATGTTGCCACTTCCTGTCCTTTGTATTATGTTGTTTGATTGGCAGGTAGAGAGCTGACAAATACTATGGATTTTAATAATCCGTCGTTCTGCGCGGTCAGTGGCAGAATGACTAACTTGACAACCCTGTTACTTTTGGGGTTACGTCTAGGAATGAGCTGTCCCTCTCTCGCCCTTCTCATTACATGTTGCCACTTGTGATTTATTGTGAAGCTGGTAACAGAGAGACGACAAATACTGCTTGAGCGTTCCGTGCTTAAATGACTAATTTGACAACCATGTTAAGTTCTTTCACACGTGTTTAGAGATTCTCCCCCACATTTGAAGTTGAAAAATTTTAATACGTGATCGGATGTACAGTCTTCTCCTACATCCCTTCCACAGATTCAGTAGATCGGCGACACTAACGCTAAAACTCTTCCCCTCCGCCCGTGAACAGTTAACTTGAATGTGTAATACAATTGTCTGTATTCAATTCCGACCCTTGAAGGCTTCATCCGAGCATAAATCATACATGACGTGTTTGGGACTGTATGTTCCTTCACAAAAAATGAACCTCTCAGCATGGCTTATCATCCCTCTCATTTTGTCGGTGAAGTCCTGTTACACCCTGTGTGTGTATATATACCGTGTGGCCCAAAATCGGTTGCAAATCGGAGAAGTTAGGCTAATGTTAAAATGTTAAAAGTAACCACATTGATTGAATTATCATGTTCATGGATTTCATTTCAGATCTAACGCTAATGTTCAAAGTGCTGTCCATCCACCTGGAGACAATGTCACACTCGATCACGAAATTCAGCCCTCACATTTGAAAGCGTATCTGGTGAAATATGCCGAATGACATTACTGATTCGGTCTTTCGAGTCCTCCAGTGATGCGGGCTGAGTCTGGAACACATGTTTTACATATCCCCAAACAAAGAAGTCTAGGGGCGTCAAATCACGTGACTGTGCAGGCCAAGGACTTGGGCAAACCTGTACAATACACTGATATCGAAATTCCCTACCCAAATTGTTTCGAACAATTACAGCATAGTAAGCAGTAGCTCCATCTTGTTAAAACCACAATTGTTGCCGCCTGTTCAATGCCAGGTCATTTAGAAAGTCTAGTAGAGTAGAGTCCAGCACTTCACTGTAAGACATTTGGTTTTCATTGTCTTCAAAGGAATGTGGGCATACAACCGTATCATCAACAAGACCACAACACACCATTACTCTGTGGGCACCTGGGTCATTCACCTCACGTATCCATACTGGATTTTGTCTAGACCAAAACCGAGCATTGTGAGTATGGAATATGGACGTCCAAATAAAATAAACACTAATCATTGAAAATAACTCGTCTTATGAAATAATTATCATTGTCCATTTGATTGGTGATCCAATTGCAGAAATGACGTCTGTGTAGAGGATCAATGTCATACATTGTGTGAACATGTATAATCTTATATGGACGAAAATGTGATACTTTTAAAATTCGCCGAATATGTGCCTTGCTCACTCCACTCTGCATTGACACGTAACGAATTTGATCTTTTAGGGCTTGCAATAAACTTTGCAAGAACGTTGTGTTTCCTTCATCAGTAGCCGTCTTTGGTCTGCCACTTCGCTTTGTATCCAGCACAGAAAAGGTCCTCTTAAATGTATTTAAAAGATTACTCCCAGTTTGAAATTATGGTTTTGGTATTACAGGATGCCGCTCGTGAATCTCAATTGCAGCCTCTCTCAAAGTATGATGGTTATCACCACAAAGCAATACTAATTCAACTCTCTGTTCTGGAGTAAGCATGATTGATTTCAATGTTTTATCTACTGTTGTAAACTCTCTTTCTTTGAGAGTTGCTTTCCGATACAGTACATCTGTCAGAAACACAAACACAACTCCATTATTATTACTATTCATTTTTGTAATAATTATTTCCTTTCTTATTTGATTGTTTCATTTTTACTATTGTTTCCAAATAAAAAACCTACAATAGCACATTGTTGTAATTCTATTATTATTGATTGTTATGATAATTATTTCCTTTTTATTTTATTGTTTCATTGTTGCCATTGTTTCCAGAGTAAAAAATATACCAAAAATAGCACTTTCTTTTAATTGAGAAAATCTCCATTTCTCAACCGACTTTTGGGTCACACGGTACCGTGTGTATATATATATATATATATATATGGAAAGAAATAGGTTGATGTGCCTGAGTATGGAAGTTGGTATCACGCTAACTTATAAGGTGTCGTTTCAAAACCCTCTTCAGGCGTTAAGTTTTATTTTCATTTAATATTTGGCCATCGTTGCTTAATGTTGAAATATAATTGTAACATCGAAATAGAAAAATGCTACAAAGTGAGATATTCTCATTAAAAATCTTTTAAACGCTTTATATTAGCTTGACCTGTATCTATCTATCTATGTAACGGAATCTTTCAACGTGATTTTCACCCACTTAAAATCATTGGATCGACTAGAAACTTTGTATACTTGTAGAGGACCCGTGACAATACAATAATTTCATATTTATTTTCTAAAATCCTGGCCATAATCATCAGAAAATCAAAAAAAGTGTTTTTGTATCAATGTAACGGAATCTTTCAAAGTGATTTTCACCCACTTAGAAACATTGGATCGACTTGAAACTTTATATACGTGTAGAGGACCCGTGACAATACAATAATTTCATATTTAGTTTCTAAAATCCTGCCCAGAATCATTCGAAAATCAAAAAAATTAAAACTGGTATAATAGGTTGCCAACTTGTCGAGCTTTTAGTCAATCGTTGTAAGAGCTCAGTTGGTAGAGCAGTGAACTCTTAGTGGTATATACGTAATTTCAGTAATCCATACGTCGCTGGTTCAAATCCGGTTGGTAGGGTTTTTTTTATAGAAGAGTATTACTTTTAGCTCATACTACAATAGTATCGAATTTAAAGATATTTACATTTTTATCTTATTCTGTAAAACATTAAAACCAAAAAATAAAAAATGAATAATAGTTTTAAAAAACTAAAAGAACACGCTTTATTAGAAAACTAAAAAATTAAAAATAATTTTAATTTCCAACATGCTTGGGATAAAATAAAGTGGTCAACAAAAAAGTCATCTCCAACACATATAGAATAAAATTAGAGTTATCAACAAAAATAAAATAATTTTACCATCAAAAGCGTGGGGTGCTTTTTATGATTTTTACATTTTCTTCTTAGAGAGCTTACTTTTACCAATATATGTTTATTATCAAATATATTAATTGATATATAGCACCCCACGCTTTTGATGGTAAAATTATTTTCTTTTTGTTGATAACTCTTAATTTTATTCTATATGTGTTGGAGATGATTTTTTTGTTGACCACTTTATTTTATCCCAAGCATGTTGGAAATTAAAATTATTTTTCATTTTTTAGTTTTCTAATAAAGCGTGTTCTTTTAGTTTTTTAAAACTATTATTTATCTTGTTATAGACGCCGTCAGATGCCACTGCGAGCAATATCCCGCTGCCTCTTATGATACAGAATTATATTTAAGGCACGACAATTTGATGTTTTCACTGGAAGCCTCAGTGGCGAGGTTGGTATCGCTTTAACGTTTAAAGTTAGAGGTATCGGATTCAAATCCCGATTCAGGCGTTAATTTTTCCTTTCATGTAATATTTGGCCTTCATTGCTAAATGTCAAAATTTAATTGTAACATCGGAATATAAAAACACTGTTATAGAGTAAAATAGCCTCAATAAAAATGCTCTCTTAATATAGAAGCCGTCACCTGGCACTGCGAGCGATATCCCACTGCCTCTTACGATTGAGAATTGTATACAGATGTAAGGAGAGAAAAAATTATGTTTGCACTAGGAGCCTGAGTAGCGTTGTTGGTAACGCTGTAACTTAGAAAGTTAGAGGTCTCGGGTTCAAATCCCGGTTCAGAAATGAATTTTTCTTTCAATTCAATATATAAACTAGCTAATTAACTTGCGTTCCTCGGGTACATATTTATTCCGATCTGCTCGTCGTCATTTAGCTTAACGGAAACGTAAATTACGGATTCGATACAGACTCTGTCAGTTTCGACATTTTATTTATCACATCGTCTCACCACATGCCCATAGGGCTGAACGTGGACTTAAGCGATATCGGGAGAGTCATTAATCATCTCGACGATTCCGAAAGCTACGGATTCGAAACATTTACCGGACTATTCGAGTATTTATACAGTTCATCCCCTCGAACCCTAAGCGTGCTAGAGGTAAAACTTGTTTTTAAGTATCATCGGAACTGTCAACAATCTGCGTAGCAACACCAAAAACCATAGATTCGACAATAATAAGTTATAGGGCGTTTCCGATAACTTTTACATTTCACTCGCTCTCACTCATAGGATTTGGGCTTAAATGACATCAAGATCATCATTAATAACATCACCGAACCCGAAAACTCTAGATCCGACAGCAATCTAGATTGTTTTGGACATTATATTTTTCAACTTTTCAACCCCTCGGGGACAAACTTCTGATTATATGACCTAGTGACCTCGAAAATTACAGATCCGACATTAATCTCGATCACTTATGCCATATCATTCTTCGTCCCTTCTCAGCCTCCTTAGTGGTGGTAGGTGCCGAAGTTGAGTTTAAATTTCCTTGCAGTTATCACCAGTTAGGTTAGCAACCACGGAAACTAATATCGGTCGATTATTTTTATAGATTACCCACTTTTCACTCACTCCTAGGTCTTTTACCCCCACACTATTTACCCAGATTGTAAGTTGTATGTACACCAAGATTGGTGGAAATTTCTCCAAATGTTTCAGAGTTACGATGAAGTATACAGCGGTCGAATTCGATTATGTTTAGAATATATCAGCCCCTCTCACCTACCCCCGTAGTAGTACTTTGGGTCTCGCTCCTAACAGCATCATTTCCAAATTGTAAATCGAAAAAAAGGACTACGGATATGGGATGAAAACATCAAAAAAGTAATTGATGATGAACGTGAAGCATACAAAAAATTTCTGTCTACAAAAAAAGATGAAGATAAAGTAGAGTATCATAGGAAGAGAGCCATAACTAAAATTGAAGTTCGCAAAAAACATATACAAAGCTGGGAACAATTTGTCTCATTCTTGGAAAGTGGTATCACTAGGCCTCAACCAAAAATATATAAAGTTTTTAAAAATTTATATAATGATTCAAGAGAAAATACACATTTAAATTGTATATCTAGAGAATCTTGGCTTAACTACTTTCATCATTTATGGACACAAATGGATGATTTATTACAAATACCAATCCCTAATATCACTGCCTTGGACAAATTTCTATAGATGAATTAACTGATGTGGTTAAATCATTAAAAAGTAAAAAAGCTCCCGGAGAAGACCACATCAATCAAGAATCATTTAAATTTTCAACTAAAAAATGTTTAGACAGATTTCTTATTCTCCTTAATATGATATGGGAAGGACAAGAACCACCACAAAGCTGGAATAAATCCATTGTAATACCAATCTTCAAAAAAGGAAGTCGCCAAATCAAAGATGACTATCGTGGAAGTAGCTTGTTGAACTCTGGATACAAAATTTATGCTAATATAGTTAAGAATAAATTGAGAAAAATTTATGAAAATATAATTGGAGAAGAGCAGAATGGATTCAGAAATGGTAGATCTTGTACAGATGGATTTTTCACTCTAAAACTACTATTTAAAAAGCACAAGGAATTCAATATAGAAATTCATATCGCCTTCGTTGACTTCATAAAGGCTTTAGACAAAGGAGACAGAAATATATTACTACAAATTTTAGCTGATGATAACGTTCCTCAACAATATATTATTAATATCTTCAACATCTATAAAGATAATGAAATCTCTGTTAAACAAGATGGCAAATTATCTTCTTGGAAAAAGGTCAACACTTGAGTAAGACAGAGATGTGGACTTTCAACCGGTGCTTTTCATTATATATATATATATATATATATATATATATATATATATATATATATATATATATATATATATGAATAAATTAATAAACGAATGGAGGAAAACACAACGAGGATATATACCCATCAATAGGAACCTCAAACTCGATGCTATTCTTTTTGCAGACGATTTAGCTCTTCTGGCACTTTCCGAAAATGATTTGCAACGATCAATTTATAATTTACAAAAAATAGGTGCCAAATTTAATATGGAAATATCAATTAACAAAACTAAAATTATGGCATTTCATGGGAAGGACCCCATACAAAGTAAAATCTGTCTCCAGAATAAAATTTTAGAGAGATCTAATCAATTTAAATATCTTGGATATTATCTCTCTATCTGGGATGAAAAGGATATCCCTGAAAAAATTACTAGTTATAATACAAGTTTAGGAATTATTAATCAAGTTATGAAACCATCCCTTGTACAAAAAAACACCAGATTACGTTTATATAACACTTTGGCTAGACCAGTGTTGACCTATGGTAGTGAAGCATGGACACTAAAAAGACAACATGAAAGTAGAATAACGGCTTGTGAAATGAGATTCATGCGCAGAACAGCGGGTTACACCAGATGGGATCGGAAAAGGAACACCGATATCTTAAAAGAATTGAAGACTACGCCAATTTTGGAAATATATTAAACAGTACCAACTAAATTGGAAACACCATCTTGAAAGAATGAGTTCAAATCGGATCCCCAAGGCTGTTTATAATTATATACCAAGAGGACGAAGATCACTGGGCCGTCTTATTAAACGCTGGAGGGAAAATTTTCTACAGGATCGTAACAGGCCTTGGCCTAATACTTGGAAAGAAGAAAGAAGAAGAACTCATATGTGTGTAAAGAAGCTTGCACACACACACGCACACGCACAAGGACTTTTATTTTGTACACCCATGTACATGTGAGATTTTCATTTATTCATCTCGATTTCAAACTCATTATTTTAAAATAAGTAGGCCTATAACATTATTCAAAATTAAAAATAGTTCAAATGGCATTACAGTATTTATTATATTCTATAGTGTTCTGCCCGAGGGCAGATTTTTCTCTGCATTTTCATACTATGCGTTGCAGCTTTACAAGGGAATTATAGGTGTGGTAGCTTCCCATTGTTTTCCACACCGTTGAATGATGATGATGGCCGGATGATTTTCGGAGATCGTTGGGCCTTAACTTCCTGACATTTATCTTACGGATGAGAAAAAAAACTGGAAAAGTTGTCACCCAGGAGCCTGTCCCGACCGGGAATTGAACCCGGGCCCACTGTGTGATAAGGCAGCGCGCTACCTCGTGGCCGCAGCGGTGGACACAATATTGGTAGCTGTTATTAAATAAAAATAATAATTCGTAGCATCAAAGAATATTTCAAATTGTATTTCTCTTTATCATTGTTGTATTTAACTGTAAACTTTATAAAAGCCGGAACAGGCAACTCTTGCCTAAACCAGGAAGTGAAGAAGAAGACTTTATAAAATCTAGAAGACATAGAGGAATTATTTGAGGCCGAATGAAATGTTATCATAAAATGTTAATATGATTATTAATTTTTATAGCATTGTATATCGCTGGCTATAACTTTTACAGCCAATATTACAATGAGATGTTAAATACAGAACGTTACGTCTACAAGAAATATTAATTGTTCCGTGATAAACGTTGCCAGTTAGTGCACAGATATATTGCGTCTATACAGGAGATTTAGAATTACACCTGATAGTTTTGGATTTTTGTCACGTTATTCTATCAGTTTTAGTGTCTCTGTGTTGAGTGATTTTATTTCACATTACCTGAAAAACGTAAGTATACATTTTAACGAATTCCGTTGTTCGGGATATTGAAGGAACGTGCATACCGCATATAGGTTAGTAGTATACGGTGTGTATACTACAATTCGATACACCTGGGGTACAATTTAAAAATATAGGCCTAATAAGTTATTTTATATTATTAAATAGTACTCTATAACTTTAGTAATTTATTATTTTATTGCCTACGCGGTATTAAAGGTGCGTTATATTGGGGTGGTGAGCTAATTTAAAACAACATAACAATCAAATCCGTGAATACTTTCATCGCCTTTAGTGAATCAATAGTATTGTTAATCAATTACCTTATGGGCATTTAACCGTGAGAGCACTATTTTATTTGTTGACTGTTACATGGGCCTCTTTCTAAATTAGGTTCTCAGTATATTACAGTAATCATAACTGAAAAGTTTTAGACATAATTATAAAATAAAACTATATAATACTGGTAGTCGATAAATAAACTTTTCTCTTTAAGTCTTGTGTAATATTACTGAACACAATGTATGCAATGTATTTAAAAGTGTTAATGTGGTTCCATATTAACATTATAGGCTACAGTGCGTCCTACTACATTTAAGCTAATGTGTTTTCCTGTCACATTCGTTCTTTCAATATCTTAATCGCTGTTAAAATAATTGATTGTGAGAAAAAACATAGAACTATAACTATGTCTGTGGTTATATATGCCTTTCAAATCATCATCAATATGGTGTAGGATCATGCAATTCTTTTTTTAATGTATTCACATAACTTATGAATATATTCTGTGGGCATATTATACCATTCCTCATGGAGAATTTCTTGTAACTTTTTAAGAGAAGACAGAGATTTTAAAATGTTGACTATACTCTAGTTTCCTATTCAGACCAGATTGCCTCATTAATATTCATATGTAGAGATTGGAGCTGGCCAGAGTAGATATCTGACTTCTCCTTCATGCTGCTAAAAAATATTTAACACAACTATCAGTGAGAGTAGAGGCTTGAACTTTAGCATTATTGAGGGGAACATGTCCGAAACATTGAGTCCGCATGGTCCCCTAGAATGCCCTCATTGATATTATCAATCTTCTTTCCGTTTGCTGTTACAGTAAGACCTACAGAATATCAGGATATTCCTGTCAACCATTATTGCCCCTCTATCATATTTAACTCTAAGAAGTAAGATTTCTGAGACACAGACTTAAAGCTTTGTTTCATGTTCTCCATATATCCTACCAGTAATAGTGAAAAGTGTAAATTTTGACTCACCAGAGCACATTACATTTTTTCAATCATTAGCATTATAGGACTCATATTCATAACAGGTTTTATTACATTCGTGTTGTAATTAATGTTGCACTAATTGCTGCTCTGCCATAAATATCTCATTTATGCAGCTCTGCCCTTATTTTTCTGGTAAAAACTGGTTCCCTTAAACGTGTATTTAATTCTGCAATCACTTCATTTCAAGTAGTTCTATGATTTTGTGAAAATATCTTCTTCAGAATTCTCCTCTTCCATTTAGTTTCTGTTTGCAACCACTGTTCTATTTGTAGAAAATGTTTTTCCTTTAGACTAGTATGCAAACATAAGCTGAGAAACTGTGTTCCTTAAAAACCTTAACAATTTGCTACTCTTTGGTATGTACTCTAGTTCCAGCTAACTGAAAACCACCAATTTGTGATTTTTGGAAATCATTCAGACCAGACGTTATAAGCCTGTTTACTCATTTTACCAGCACAGGAGAAGATATGCTAAATGTTCCTACATACTAGGGGCAGAGTAAACATCTAAAACAAAATAATGTATTTCTGACAGCGCTTGTTGGTTACCTAAGCTCATGAAAAAATAAGTACCAGAAAATATATGTTTCTATTATTTTCTCTTGTAACTTGTACTGTTGTTTCTGAACATAGGCACTGCATGCCCAACAATTACAGATCATAACCCGACATCTCTAGATTTTCACTATTCATCCATCCATAGTAATTCTGCCCGAAGGCAGGTCCTTAACTGCAATCATAGCATTTTCATGCTATGCTTGCAGCTTTACTAGGGAATTGTGTACGTGTGGTAGCTTCCCGTTGCTTTCCAAACCGGTGAAGGATGATGATGATAATGATAATGGTAAGGATGATAATGATAAGGATGATGGCCATATGATTTCGGGGACCGTTTGGGCCTTAAAGTTTTCCTGACATTTGTCTTACAGGTGAGGAAAAACCTCACCCAGAAAAACTGCCCTGACCGGGGATCGAACCCAGGCCCGCTGCATGACAAGGCAGCATGCTACCTCGAGACCACAGCGGTGGACATCTTCACTATAGTAGGTAAGAATGTAGAGGCTATAAAGTAATGTAAGACTAGACTTTAGTAATGTACTATGTTTATGTGGCTGGGATCAGTGGTAAACTTTATGCTTGCACAGCCAATAAAACATTAACAACATTTCTTTTAATTAAGCTAACAGCTTTAATTTTAGGCTTGTTTTGAAGCTAAAGGGACCGAGATGTAAAAAAGGGGTTTCTTTCAAAATAATATAGTTTTTAATCTCAATAGTCGAGTAGGAAGTAGAATGAAAGATGAAGTGATTGGACCATTTGGGGAAAAGGTGGAAAATGACAATGGAGATAGGTTGATAAGTTTATGTAAACAACATGGCTATATGATAATGAATAGTATCTTCCAACATCGGGAAATACATAAATACACATGGGAACAGCCAACAAAAAGTCTCAAATCAATATTGATTATATAATTGTGAAACAAAAAGTGATATGATGGTGAAATATATTAGAGTGTATAGAAAACCAGATTGCGGAAGTGATCATTATATGCTTTTGGGAAAATTCATATTAACAAGTAAGAAAAAACAAAATAATGAAGTAACGGAAGACAGAACAAATACAACCCCTTTGAATAAAAAAAGATATAAAGTAAGTTTACTCTATGATGAGAGTATAAAATATCTTTCTCAATCAAGATTAAAGCAAAAACTTAATTTAAATGTAAATAAATCTGCAGTGGAAATGTATGATCAACTAAAGGAAAGTATACATTCAGCAGCTTTAGAAGCACTTGGGACAGAAAATCGAGAACTAAAAAGAAGTAATGAATGGTTTAATCACGATATAAAGAAATTAGTAGAAGAAAAAAAGAAAGCACAGATGAAATGGTTATCAGATCACTCAACAACATCTCGAAATATCACTTTAAAACATAAAACAAAGGTGGAAGTGAGAAGAAGAAAATATGAATACTGGGATAATATATGCTCGAATATAGATCATTCGATTGGATATGCTAGATCCAAAGAAGCTTGGAAAACATTACAAAATATCAGGAAATCAGAAAGAAAGAAGATAAATATTCAGTTGATAAGACCATCAGAATGGATGCAACATTATAAAGGTTTACTTCAAGAAAACAGATGAGTTTCAACTTCAAGATACAGGTGTAGAATATAAATTTGACACTCCAGAGAAAACAGAAGATAAAGTAAAAAGAACTTTGAAAGAGGCAAAAAATGGGAGAGCACCAGGACCAGGAAATATTCAGACGGAACTCCTAAAACATGGAGGAGACATTTTAGTAATATTTTTAACAAAACTTTTTAATAGAACTGAAATTGGAGACAATATCCTAGAAGACTGGAATTTATCATATATTACTCCTATTTTTAAAAAAGGTGATAAAAAACTGTGTTCCAATTATAGAGGTATAAGCGTTTTACCTTCTACAGCTAGGATTTTTAGTAAAATTATAAATTTTAAACTTAAGGAGATAAAAGATAACTTAAGAGAAAAACAATGTGGATTCCGGAGTGGAAGATCATGTATTGATAATATTTTCTGTATTAGACAATTACAAGAGAAAATCCTAGCAAAAAATAAAGAACTACATATGACCTTTATTGATTTTAGAGATGGCATATGATAGTGCACCTCGACAATTGCTATGGATGGCAATGAGAAATCTGAATATCTGTGATAAATGGATTAATATTGTTAGGAGGATCTATAGTAATACAAAAGCTAAAGTAAAAATACAGAATACTTTAACAGAGGAATTCACAGTAAATAAAGGCCATAAGCAGGGATGCAGTTTATCACCAATTCTGTTTAACATGTATTTAGAACAGGCTCTTAACTTGTGCGTATAAAAAATGTTCTGAAATGGGTATTCCTATAGGAGGAAAAGTAGGAAAAGTAATGCATTCATTGTTTTTTGCAGATGGATCAAATTATTTTTGCAGGGGATGAAGATGATATGAAATATATGATAAATAAACTAATGGAAGAATATAAAAAATGGGGACTGAATATAAATTTACAGAAAACAGAATATATGTTTGGGAAAGGATGTGGATGACCCTCATACTTGAAACAGGGAAAATAAAAAAGTGTGAATTTTTTTAATATCTTGGGTCAATAATTACAAGTTTAGGTACCTGTGAGAGAGATGTACAGACTAAAATTGCAATGGCAAAAATGCAACTAAGACATTACATGGAATAATTTGGAATAAAAATATTACAAAGGAAACTAAAATGAAAATCTATAAGAGCATAATACAGAATATTTTGTCATATGGAAGTGAAATTTGGTCTCTGACGGAATTACAAAAGAATAAAATTAGAACAGTTGAATTTGATTATTTTAGAAGAAGCCTCCAATAAACAAGACAGGATAAAATAAGAAATGAATTCCTTTGGAGAGGAATGAATGTCACCATATCTGTTGTTAAGAGGATTGAAAATCAAATGCTTAAATGGTATGGCCATGTACAAAGAATGGAAAATGAAAGATGGCCAAAAAATATATACCAATGGTCACCCCCTGGAAGAAATAAACGTGGCAGACCAAGATGGAATTGGAAAACCTACATCAGAATGATAATGGATGATGGGAATGGAAGAGGGAGATTGGAATGACAGAGATAAATGGAAACTGAAGACGGCAAACCTATAAGTGGGGGAAAGCCGAAGAAGAAGAAGAATCTCAAGGTCAAAAGTCAGACCATTTGATCTTCAATGTGAAAAAAAATATAGGTTCAATGTCATTGGAAGTGAATTTTACAATATACACCAAAATACAATCTTTATTTGTTGTAAGCTTTGTCTTGGAAAGGCTCTAGGAAAATGAGAAAACAAATATTAACATTGAAATTACTTAATTTGAAGAGGAAGTTCGGGTAATGTGGACCCTTTGGTTTGAGTGTACCCTTTAATATATTTTTTAATTGGTGCTGCCCTGGAACAGAAAATATTTTAATTTCTTCCCTTCATCAACTTTGATGTGTTCAGAGCCAGTTTCTTTTATTCTTTGTGCAAAGAAGGGTTTATTTTAATATTTATGAAAATGACCATTTAAAAGTTTTTCAAGCTAGGAATTAATTTTTAATTTCTGCTATTGAATGCTGGTATTACAAATGTTGAAAAAATAGACTATATTATATTATGTAAATGCTGTTTTAATATACTGATGGGTTTGGATTGATATTATGTGACATGACTGCTGTATATAATAATTAAAGATAAAAAAAGGAATTCGGTTAATGTAGACCCTCCATGAGGCGGTTAAATTTGATTTGGGTCCACTTTACATTTTATCAATAAGGGTGCTATATGTAAAAGTCATACCTGTAATTAATTGTATTTAATATCCTTGTAATTTAACCTAAACCTAAAGACCGTCACTCTCTGCTAATGAATGATGTGTGAATATTATAATCAATGATAATTTTTCAAAATATTAAGCATATATCGTTTTTTAATTACGATCAGCTATAAATACTATCAGATTAATTTGTGCCTCTATAAAAGTAAATAAACTTAAAATAGTATATAGGCTAGGATGGACTGTGGGGTCCACTTTACCGGAATATGGAGGTTAAAGTGGACCTTTCTTGTAATGTAAAAAAGTTTATAAATTATTATGTTTCTTTATTTGAATAAAATAACAATGCTATTTCATAGTTATAACACTGATGATAATCACTGTAATTAAACAAAATTCAAATCTCTTAATTAAAAGAAGAAAAAACAACAAATTCAAAATAGGGGTCCAATTACCCGCAGTTCCTCTATAACTGTGTGAACATACCTACATATGTAGGTGGCATTTGTTATTACTAGTGCACTATTTTCATATAAAATACCAATATGTAGTGGCTTCTCCTTGCAATACTGATTCTATACTTTGGATTTGTAGGACTTCATTTGTTGGCCTACATTTGTCCAGTTGTAGAAAAAGGATAAACCTCCACCAGTACACTTGCATTTGGTATTCTCAGAATGTTTGACTTGTGATGGAATCAAGGATGAGAATGAATCATTGGGATGTAGAAAACAAATCAACAATTTTGGGATTTTTTTCATATTTGGGACACAACTCGGGCACAACTTGCTATAGATAGGTGTAACTAATCCTTTTGTATTTTCCATAAATAGTGTTTTGCATGTAAAACTTCTCTGCAATTCTTTGGCAACAGTTTTTAGAAACTTATTCATTACAAGTTACTCCTCCAGGTATAAAAGCATGATGCAGTTGATTATCATATGCTTGCTTTGCTACTTCATATCATTTTCTGTGCAGTAACTTTCATTCATTCTTCATAATTTTCAAAATGTATTTTTTTAATATATTCATATTTGTAAACATTGCATGTCACTATAGGAAATAATTCAAAACCTTTAAAATCAATTCATAACAGTTGAGGTCACTGCACTGGATTGTAAAAATGTACCACCAAGTAAACTATCTAATTGAA
This sequence comes from Diploptera punctata, assembly GCA_030220185.1. Taxonomy (NCBI): domain Eukaryota; kingdom Metazoa; phylum Arthropoda; class Insecta; order Blattodea; family Blaberidae; genus Diploptera; species Diploptera punctata. The sequence goes on along the minus strand of JASPKZ010007698.1, from coordinate 489,245 downwards.
GCTGATGACAGGAGTGCATAACATAATTATAATTCTTGAAGAGCCAGCTGGTGATTTTTTTATGTAAATTATGTATAATTCAATTGGCCTTGGTAGTCTAGTGGTTATGTTCCTTGTCTCTTGTCCTGAGGGTCACAGGTTCAAACCCAGCTGGGATATGTGGATTTTTAGGATGGAAAAATCCAAAGGACAAGTCCTCCAGGAAACTTCAAGCCGTGTCTTGAGTCTGAAGATTTATGGATTTATAAGTAAACTTGAAGCCTTAATTAGTGTCTCTGAGCAAAATTTAACTGGCCTTTACCCATCCAAGTATACCTTAGTTAGCTACTAGATGTCTCATTCAGCTGAAGTGCTGACCACATGTCACTCATTATATCTGTAGGGAAATAAGCATAACAAAATTAATTAGGTGAAGAATATCCCATTAGGTAGAACCTGTGTACCTATGCAGGATATGGGGTATATACACATACATATGTAACTCGGCTACAGTCCATAATTTAGATGTAGATAATATGTATTGGAATATTTAAACCAAAGTCTGAGGTAACAAAAAGAGTATGATATTTCTGTGACAATATATGGAAGTACAGATCTGCTGAATAAGTTCTGAATATTTTATTTAGCTTGAGATTGGACACACAGGTGAGTTAGTTAGATTGAAGATATATATATATTAGTTACTATATGGCCATTTTTTCTTCTTGATGCATTGTCAGCACATGCTATGGAGTATTGCTATATAATTGCTTTGAATCATTTGGTTTCTTCAAATTTTTATAATGCTCTCCCATTTTCTCAAGTTAACCATATGGTTGTCCAACATTTTGAGAAGTGTGCAATTTTAAATGATATTGTTGTATTTAGGGACATCAATCTGTAGGTCGTGGAAATAATTTTGTTGTCTTCTTTTGCAATTTTTGTCTTCCATCTCATTATCAAACATGTCACAATGTCTTGGAATCCATTGAGATAATTTTAATTCAAATCATTTATATTCTGCATTCATACTATTCAGTGTGATTACATTGTACGGGAATACTGAATGCTAAATAATCACTGAAAATACAGATTAATATTAAAGGAGATTCTGATGCATATTCAAGAGTTGTTTCTATAGCTATCAATTCTCTGCCCAAGCCAGATCAGGCAAAGCTTGGAACACAATACATTTTCGAAGATTGAAAAATATACTACCAAGCTCACAAAGAGTAAGGTACATAAACACAAAACATTTTCAGAAACTCTTGAGATTCAAAATGAGTTAACACAAGGAGATGCACTAACTCAACAATTTAATTTTGTACATAGAAACAAAATATCTAGGGACAATTTTTGATTCAAAATTATCTTGGAGAAAACATATTGAAGCAGTAGTAAACAAAGCAACAAAAAGTTTTTCAATCTAAGAAAGATTAGCTGGAGCAAAGTGGGGTAGTAATCGCCAGACTCTGAACACCACGTATAAAACATTCATCAAGCCAATACTTCTATACAACAGGGAGGTAATAATCACAGCAAAATAACTCAAACCTAAATTGCCTAGAAGTATGCCAAAATCAGGCTTTACGGCTTATAACTGGCACTGCTAAATCAACCTCGATCACAGCAATGCAAGCACTAACTCAGAACCCTCCAATATGTCTAACTTTAGAGGAACAGGCAATAACACAACATGAAAAAAATGTTACGGTTAACAATATCAAAATGGGAAAAAATACAGTTATAACCGACCAAGTTGAAAACACAAACAAGTTTCTTGTCCAATGTAACGGAAATAAAAACAGATTTGAATCTTCCTAAATCTAAAGAAAATATTTTGATCAGAGAAAACCCTCTTGCTTTTGAACCAATTAACATTCAGCTAAATCTAGAAGAACTAGTTACAAAATCTGAAACTCCCACACCTGTACTAAAAGCTCTAGCGTTAGAAGCTGTGAATAAGAGATATCCACCGGAAGAATGGTTACATGTCTACACAGATGGATCTACTATTGATAACAACTCAGGTTCAGGAATTACATGTGCATTATTTTCATTTTATCAACCAGCAGGATACCACACAACAAATTTTTATGCGGAAGTAACAGCTATTCATATTTCACTCCAACAATTATTATACAGAATAAATAAATTTCAAAATGCTGTCATACTCTCTGATTCTAAGGCAGCAATATATGGAATAAATTCACACAAAATGAAGTCAATACAAATTAAAGAGTGCTACAAAATGATTCAACAACTTCAAAAACTACAGAAAAGAATTCAATTGCAATGGATACCTGCATATTGTGGAATTGCTGGAAATGACACTGCTGATTTTCTTGCCAAAAAAGGCTCCAATCTAATTCAGAATACTACTAAAAGCTTACCTTTCACATCCATAAAAAGAATAATTAAAAACAAATATAAAATCAAACAAAACCAAGACCTATGTAATAAAGCCAAAGACCAAAAATGGAATATTTTAGTAAAGAAGCCAGATATTATTCCAGAAATTCCACATAAAACTACAGTAGCAAAATTTAGACTGCTTACAGAACATGAGTATTTGGCCAAACATTTATATAAAATAGAAATCTACGCGAATCCAAATTGTCCTCTATGCAACAAAGACGAAGAAATGAACGAAGAACATCTACAAACCTGTGAAGTATTACCTGTTGGATCCACCATAGAGAAATATTGGAGAGCAAGAACGCTAATGGCTTCATTGCCAAGGCCCAGCATTTGAAAACAACAATTTTGTACATAGAGCATGCCAAAAATTCCTTTGAGGATAAAGAAGGAGTATATAAAATCATTATACTATCAAAATGGACACTTATTGATAAATGAGGATAAATTTTAAAGAAGTGAGTGAATTCAAATAACTAGGAACAATAATTATAAACAGAAATGAGGTGCAGAAAGAAATTTAAAATAGGCTCAATTTTGTAACTTTGATTGTAATGCTATTATTCGTTACAGAAAAATCTTATCATCCTTACTTCTCTTAAAAAAAGTTAAACCGAAAATATATAAAACTTATTCTCTAAGTTATATTATATGGATGCAAAACATGGATTCTTACTTTAAGGAAGGAGAAAATATTACAGGCTTTTGAGAATAAGATTCTTAGAAACATTTTTGAACTAATGAGAGATGAACAGACAGGTGAATGGAGAAGACTTATTACAAAGAGTTACATGATCTAAATGTGAATCCTGATGTAAAAAGAACTATTAAGTCTCATGGACTCCAAAGGGCAGGACATTTGGCACAAAAAGGAAGGATATAAACTACTTATAAGAAAACCAGTAGGAAAGAGCAAAGTAGACCAAGAATGGGGTGGGAAAATAATATTAACCATGATTTCAGGGAGGTAAAATTTACAGGGGATGATTTGAAAGCATTACCTCAGGATACGGATGTACAAAATTATAACATCTGCACAAACTTCAGCCTATAGTTTAAATAGTGCCACTGAGAAAGTGAGTGAGTTAGTTAGTTCCTGAATTGTTGATCACATTATACACTGCCGGCAAAATGAAACACATTCAAGGACAAGTTAATTTTATTGAAAAGTGATGTGACAGGTAGCTTATCATTGTAGGAGTATGTGATAGAGCCAAATGAAGTAAATATAGGAACATTGGGTATTATTAGACGGAAAATCACTAGGTAATTAAAGTATAAAAAGAGGGAATATTTGAGAGAGAAGATTAATGACCTTGAAATCAATGAAAAAAATAGGAACATCAGAGAATTACATCAGGGAATTAGGATAGAGAACAAAGGGTTTCAGGCTAGAACAAACATAATTAGGAATTAAAATGGGGATATGATTAGAGATTAAAGGAGTATATTAAATAGATGGAAAAGTTACTTTAATCAGCTATTAAATGTGCATGTAGAACAGAATATTGAAGATGATAATTTACAAACAGCAGAAATGTTAGTAACAGAACCAAGTGCATTAGAGGTTGAAATGGTGACAGAAAAAAATTGTATGGCCACGATATGTTGGTTGCTTAGTATGATTTGGGAAAAAGCCCTTCCAAATGAATGGAAAGAATCTATATTATTGTACCAATTTATATGAAAGAGAGATAAAACTGATCGCAACAACAACAGGGGCTATTCATTAATTTCAACTTCGTACAAAATTCTAACAAATGTATTAGTAATCAGACATACTTCCTATATTGATGACATTCTAGGAGATCATCAATGTGGATTTAAAAGAAACAAGTCAACAACAGATCGGATTTTTAGTACAAGTCAGATTTTAGAAAATAAATAGGAATATAATGTCACTGTATATCAACTACATGTAGACATCAAAACGGCATACAATTCAATTCCTTCTGTACTTCGCAATTCCTAAAAGTTAGACTTATACGAATATGTCTAAATGGCACAAAGAGTAGGGTGCAAATGGTCTTCGAATAATTTTGAAATTCACAAGGGGTTAAAGAAGAAAATGCACTATCTCCTCTACTATTCAATTTTGTACTAAAGCATGCCATCAAATTTTTAGAGGATGAAGAAAGCCTACAGCTCAATGGTATCAATAAGCTATTAGTCTATGCTAATGATGTATTATTAGTAGGCAATCGTGAGGAGATACTAAGGGCCAACTCACACACTCTATTGAGTAACACAAAGAATTGGGACTGGAAGTAAACATTGCTAAAATTAAATACAAGTATATATTCACACATTGAAATATATTGTATAATGGAAATGAACAGCTAATGACAAATTAGGAAAATTTTGAGGAAGTGGCTGAATTCAAATACCTAGGAACAATAATTACAAATAGGAATGAGATATATAAAGAAATTAATTATAAGCTCAATTCTGTAATTGCATGCTATTATTCATTAGAGTGACTCTTGTCATTTCAACTCCTTTCAAAAAATGTTAAACTGAAATATATAAAACTGTTATTCTCCCAGTTATATTATATGGTCTTGAGGTAGCGTGCTGCCTTGTCATGCACTGGGCCCAGGTTCAATCCCTGGTTGGGGCAGTTTTTCTGGGTGAGGTTCTCATCGGGGTTTTTCCTCACCTGTAAGTCAAATGTCAGGAAAACTTTAAGGCTCAAATGGTCCCTGAAATCATATGGCCATCATCATCATCCTTCATCGGTGTGGAAAGCAACGGGAAGCTACCACACCTACAATTCCCTAGTAAAGCTGCAAGCATAGCATGAAAATGCTATGATTGCAGTGAAGGACCTGCCTTCGGGAATAAAATTACTATGGATGGATGGATATTATATGGAATCAAAACATAGATTTTTAATTTAAGGGAGGAAAGAAAATTACAAGTATTTGAGAATAAAGTTCTAAGGAAAAATTTTGGACCAAAGAGAGATGAACAGACAGGTGAATGGAGAAAACTACATAACAGTGAGCTATATGCTCTTTATTGAGTAAAACTCCAAGTGCAACAGGCCTAGAATTCCTTGGCCTACCATCCGGCTGCTGATCTCACAACCACATGTGTTAATCGCTCACTTACTCACTGCCATTATCGAACCCGTAGGTTCATGGCCGCGCGGACATAAGCTCTCCATACATCCCTATCCTGAGCTAATGTTTGCAATCATTCCCTGTATAATCTACTTCCCTCAAATCATAGTTAATGTTATTCTCCCACATCATTTTTCGTCTACCAACTGGGCGTTTTCCCTCTGGCTTTCCTACAAGAAGCTTCCATGCAAGTCTTTCATTCCCAATACGTGCAACATGTCCTGCCCATTGCAGTCTAAGAGACTTAACTGTTCTTATTATATCTGGCTTCCTATAAAGACCATGTAGTTCATTGTTATGTAGTCTTCTCCATTCACCTGTCTGTTCATCTCTCTTTGGTCCAAAAATTTTCCTAAGTACTTTATTCTCAAATACTTGTAATCTCCTTTCCTCCCTTAAAGTAAGAGTCCATGTTTCGCACCCATATAATATAACTGGTAGAATAATAGTTTTATATATTTTCAGTTTAATGTTTTTTGAAAGGAGTTGAGACATCAAGAGTCTCTGCAATGCATAATAGCACGCATTTCCAGAATTGAGCCTATGTTTAATTTCTTTGTGCATCTCATTCCTATTTGTGATTATTGTTCCTAGGTATTTGAATTCAGCCACTTCCTCAAAATTTCCCTCATTTGTCATTAGCTGTCCATTTCCATTATATAATGTATTTCTACGTGTGACCATATATTTAGTTTTATTGATATTTACTTCCAGTCCTAATTTCTTAGTGTTACTCAATAGTGTGTGCGTGTTGTCCTTTAGTATCTCCTCGCTATCGGCCAATAGTACTACATCATCAGCATAAACTAACAGCTTATTAATACCATTGAGTTGTAAGCCTTCCTCATTCTCTAAAGATTTAATGGCATGCTCTAGTACAAAATTAAATAGTAGAGGAGATAGTGCATCTCCTTGCTTCAACCCATTCTGGATTTCAAAAGTGTCCGAAAACTGTTTGCCTACACGCACCCTACTCTTTGTGCCATTTAGACACATTCGTATAAGTCTAACTAACTTTTAGGAATTCCGAACTCCAGGAGGATACTATATAACTTCTCCCTCTTAATTGAATCATATGCTTTTTTGAAGTCTACATATAGTTGATGTACAGTACCATTATATTCCCATTTCTTTTCTAAAATCTGTCTTATACTAAAAATCTGATCTGTTGTAGACCTGTTTCTTCTAAATCCACATTGATGATCTCCTAGAATGTCATCAATATAGGGAGTAAGTCTGCTGACTAATATATTTGTTAGAATTTTGTACGAAGTTGAAAGTAATGAGATGCCCCTGTAGTTGTTGCAATCAGTTTTATCTCCTTTCTTATAAATTGGTACGATAATTGATTCTTTCCATTCATCTGGAAGAGCTTCTTTTTCCCAAATCATACTAAGCAACCAGCGTATCTTGTCCATCAATTTTTCTCCCCCTGATTTTATCAGTTCTGCTGGGATCTCATCTGAACCTGATGCTTTATACATCTTCAATTTTTCAATCGCCATTTCAACCTCTAATGCACTTGGTTCTGCGACTAGCATTTCTGCTGTCTGTAAATTATCCTCCTCAATGTCCTGTTCTATATGTACATTTAATAGCTGATTAAAGTAACTTTTCCATATATTTAATATACTCCTGGAATCTGCAATCATATCCCCATTTTCATTCCGAATTATGTTTGTTCTAGCCTGAAACCCTTTCTTCTCTATACTAATTCCCTGATAGAATTCTCTAATGTTCCTATTTTTTTGCATTCATTTCAAGATCATTAATCTTCTCTCTTAAATATTCCCTCTTTTTACTCTTTAGTAACTTTGTGGTTTCCCGTCTAATACTACCCAATTGCACTAAATTTACCTCATTTGGCTCGTATAACCATTTCATTTTTGCTAGCTCTATTTTCTTTACAGTGTCGGCACATTCCTCATCAAACCATTTCTTGCTTTGCCTCATTTTTTAAACAACCAATGCTTTCTGATGCTGACAATTTAATAGTATCTCTTATAGCCTCCCATTCTTGATTTATATCAGTTTCTTCTTCGTTTGCCATATTGTCATCTGAAGTTTCCAGTACTTCAAATCTATTAACAATTTTGATTTAATATTTTTGCCGCATTTCATCATTTTTCAAGTTTTTTTAATTCAAATTTTAACAGAATCATCTTTAGCGTTTGTTCCTCTCATTAGCGATGGCCGTTGTCTGATTTTCACTCTGACCAGATGATAATCCGAATTGCTGTCTGTCCCTCTAACTGATCTAACATCAATGATGCTACTGTGCCAGCGTTTATCCAGTAATACATGATCTATCTGGTTCCGAGTTTCTCCATCTGGGGACGTCCAGGTGTATTTATGAATATCCTTATGCTGAATTGTTGTGCTCTTAACAATGAGATTCTTTGATGTGGCAAAGGTGACTAATCTAACCCCATTGTCGTTACTATCTTCATGAAGACTGAATTTGCCTATTGTTGGTTTGAATATATCTTCCCGCCCCACTTTTGCATTAAAATCTCCTAAGACAATTTTCATATGATATTGTGAAAGGCTATCAAATACGCATTCTAATTCTTCATAGAACTCATCCTTGATCTTGTCATCTTTATCTGCTGTGGGAGCATGTACATTTACAATTATAAAATCATGTTGTTTACCCTTTAGAATTATGTATGATATCCTATCACTAACAAACTTAATATCTCGGATAGCGGATAGGATCCTCCTTCTGACTAAAAAACTCATTCCAAATGCAGGTCTTTCTGCACCCCCGTAGTATAACGCAAAGCTTCCTGATTCCTGACTACCTTCTCCTGGCCATCTAACTTCCTGTAAAGCGACTATATCCAAGGGTGATTTATCTAATTCCTGCGTTATATCTCTAGTGCCCCACTATTGTATAAAGTCCTAACATTCCATGTTCCTAGGAACATATCCCTGTGTTTGAGCCTTTGGCATGGGTTCCCTGAAGTAGTCCCCGCCCGGAGATCCGAATGGGGGACTATTGACCTCCAGAAAATTTTACCCCAGTTAAACCCATGTTTGCATTTCTTGACGGTTGTATTTTTACGGTGAAAGATCGTCACTCTTTCGACCAAGGAACTTTTTTCGTCAATCACAGATGGGGTAATCATGTAGCCATTGTAGGGGTGACATGTGGTCAGCATGTCGGGTCCCCCAGCCGTTATAGCTTGTCTTCTCAACCCGGAGTTGCTACTTATTGTAGCTACACAAATGTTTCACGGTGCTAGGTGGGGCACCGGTCCCATAATGGCCGAAATTCCATGAGAGAAATTCATCCCCATGGGGACTAGAACCAGCGCAATTTCCGTAGCTCTGCGCCAAGGCTCCTTGCCTTAACCACTCGGCTACCGAGCGGGACTCTTTATTGAAAGCCAGATATATTAAGAACAGTTAAGTTTCGTAAAACTGCGATGGGCAGGATATGTGACACGAATGGGAATGATAGATGTGTATGGAGGCTTCTTGTAAGAAAACCAGAAGGAAACGCCCAGTTGGTAGATCAAAAATGAGGTGGGAGAATAACATTAGCAGTGATTTGAGGGAGATGGATTACACAAAGGTTAATTACAAAACATTTGATCAGGAAATTGACATGCAGAGCTTATGTCCGCGTGGCCATGAACACACGGCTTCGATTGAACCACTTAGTTAATTAGTTAGTTAGTTAGTTAGGAGTATATGATAACAAATTCAGACCAAATGAAACACACGTGTCACAGGAAGGTGTGCCCAAACAGTCGCAACCATACACAGTGTCCCCCTTTCTGGCGGCACCACAGGCGTGTATTCTAGCATTCAAATGTTCATAAAAGTGCCAAATAGACTTCCTGCGATAGATTCTCCCAAGTATCTTGCACCTGTTGTCACAATTCGGCAATGGTTCTGGAAGGTTCTGGAGAAAGAGAAAGTTCCCGTTTCATCACGTCCGATACGTGTTCAATTGGGGAGAGTTCTGGTGATCATGCTGGCCAGGCCCGTTCTTCCACACCACGAAGGTATAATCCGTTGCAGCAGCCGTATGTGGACTTGCGTTATCCTGCTGAAAAAGCTCATCACTTTCCTGTCGAAGAAATGTCAGTAGCACGGGGTTAACAACCTGTGCAATTTAGCAAACATTATTATGTATTATGCAGAAACACTGAATGTGACCTCGAGTTGTAACTGAATGCCCCTACACCATGAAGTATGGGGTAATATTATAATGATATTGTAAAAAGAAAAAATTAATGTCTGAACCAGGAGTCGAACCGTGGACCTCTAGTTCTCCAGACTAGTGTGCAACACACTACACCATTCGAGACTTGGCACAAACATTAACAATTATTTCCTCACATACAAATCTATAATTCTCGTTTCGTCCGTTGCCAGGTACGTGACACCACCATCGTCAACGGCCGGCTTCGTTTAAAAAGTATCTACTTTTGAGCATTTTACACCACCACTATTATAAGCAGTAAACGATGTTATTTAACATTTTCCAATACTGTTATTTTAAAACAGTTCCAATAATGGATCATATTATAATAGTATAATGATATTGAGAAAAGAAAAATTAATGTCTGAGCCAGGAATCGAACCGTGGACCTCTAGTTCTCCAGACTAGTGTGCAGCCCACTACACCATTCGAGACTTGGCACAAACATTAACAATTCTTTCCACATATCTTCTTGTATCTTGTAAGCCCATGTTTCCCTTAACAGAGATTTAGGCGCTCTCACCTTACAGGGAAGAATTTGAACCATACTAATTTAGTTACACTTGTTTTCGTACAGATATCATCTGAGTGGTCTGTGGTCAGCGTACCGCCTCATACTGACATCTAGGAAACCAAGGTAGTGCTAGGACGGGAAAATTCGGTAAATTTTGCTTAGAGGCCTATTCATACAAATCTATAATTCTCGTTTCGTCCGTTGCCAGGTAGGTGACACCACCATCGCCAACGGCCGGCTTCGTTTAGAAGTATCTATATTTGAGAATTTTACACCACCACTTTTATAAGCAGTAAACGATGATATTTAACATTTTCCAATACCGTTATTTTAACACAGTTCTAATAATGGATCATATTATAATATTATAATAATAATAGGTATTATTGCAGCCAATGGTCATGTAGAAAGAATTGTTTTCATGTCTTACATAAGTCTGTTATCGATGTTCCTATGTTTTTACACTGTGATAGGTGATATCGGTCGCAGTGCGACCCACATACACTGCTCAAAAAAAATAGGGCATATTGTAGAATAACCTATTAAGACTATGTTTTTAGGAACAGTATTGGATGCAATCACTTTCTATTACTCCAAAATAATGTAAACAAGTGTTTGAAGTCATTACGTAACCTCTGCACCACACCAGATGTCAAAGAGATCCTGATTAGGAATATGGCAAACAAACAAAGCAACATTAACATGGGTGAAAATGTTTCTTTAGTATGGTGTATGGTCTCGAACGGCCAGCACTGCCTCACACCTGTGTGGCATTGATGCAATGAGGTTAGCAATGAGTTCTTGGGGGATACGTGGCCACTCTTCCATAAGAGCAATGTGCAGCTCTGGAACAGTTGTGGGAGGTGCTGGTCTGCCTGCAATGCGCCTGCCTAATGCATCCTACACATGCTCAATCGGATTTAAGTCCGGGGAGAAAGCAGGCCATTGCATACGATCGATACCCTCCACTTCCAGCATGTCGTCCACCAAGCCAGCTCTGTGGTGTCGTGCATTATCGTCCATAAAAAGAAAAGAATCACCTATGGCACCAGCATAAGGCACGACAAAAGGTCGGAGAATCTCATCTCTATAGTTTACCGCAGTCAAAGTACCACCTTGGATAACGTAGAGGTCCGTACGTCCACCACTACTGACTCCTGCCCACACCTTCAATCCACCGCCACCATATGGGGATCGTTCACGTACAAAAGCTGGATTGTTTCGTGTCCCTTTTTCTCTCCAGATGAATACACACCGACTACCGCATTCCAAGTTGAATCGCGACTTATCAGAAAAAAGAACTGATCTCCATTCAGCATGCCTCCACCCACGATGTTACTCCGCCCAGTTCCTGCGATCTCTACGGTGTTGTGGAGTTAACCTGGTACACACCATGGGCCTACGGGCATAGAGACCACTTCCATGCAGTCGATTAGGGACAGTTTGAGTTGACACCCTGCGTCCTGTTGCTGTTTGAAGTGTATTTCGCAGTTGAGTTGCATTCTGCTGTCTATTCCGACGGGCTGTTAACAAGAGGTAACGGTCATCCCTTGCTGTTGTTGCCTTGGTCGACCCTGTCCGGCTCTTCTGGGAACAGTATGTTCTTTGAAAATGATTCCAAAGTCTGGAAATCACGCTTTGAGACACCCCAATGGCTTGTGCCACCTCTTGTTGTGTCTGTCCAGCTTCCATCCTTCCTATGGCCCTCCAAGCCATTGGTTTAGGTAAATCACGTTGTCGAGGCATCACTGTCCCTAAGGCAAGTCATTCACTAACTGAAAACTGGACTGGATTTAAAAACAACAACAAAACATTCACTCCCACACCGCCTTTTCACATCAACAGTACAGACACTGCCCTCTGGTGTGGTACCGAGGTTACGTAACAACTTCAAACTCTTATTTACATTCTCTTGGAGTAATAGAAAGTGATTGCATCTAATACTAGTCCAAAAAACATAGTCTTAATAGATTATTCTACAATATCCCCTAATTTTTTTGAGCAGTGTAGTTTGCACTTGCACTTTTCTTCTGGGTTATGGTGCTTCACTGTTGTGCATATCCTGTGTTGGAAACCATGGACCGCGACTCTTGTCACGGTGTGTCTGAGGTCGTATCTGGCTGCTGTCCATTCCCTGTAGATCATCGCATCCGTTGCGTAGAACTCAGGCCATATCTGTTCTCTCTTCTCGTTTAGTTCCCTCAACAGTTCTTTATAGGCATCTATTGCCGGCAGGAGGAGGTCCAGGTGGAGCCCTTCTATGAAGAAGGGTTCCTTTGTCAGTATGTATGTTAGGCGTGAAGGCGTGTACTTTGACTTTCTCTATTTCCTCTAGGTTTGCCTTATTTAGGTTCTTCCAAATCACTTCTAGTCCATAGGTCATGATTGGTGCGATTTTTAAGCGGAAGATGGTCATTGCTGTCTCCAGGGATAGTTTACTCAGGTTTTTAATACTGTTCGATGTTGTTCTGGCCGCTAAAGTGCGTTCTTTGATGTGATTTTCGAAGGTGTCACCTCGGCTCTGCAGTGTGATCCCCAGATATTTGAACTGGTTTACATTTTGCAGTGGGTCTCCCTTATACCGAATGCAGTCATTCTCTGCGAGTCTTCCTCCTTTCCTGAAGGTCATTTTTACTATTTTCTTCTCATTTATTTCGAGGTCGTTCTTTGCAGCCTATGTTACGAGTTTGTCGAACGCTGTTTGAGCTTTTTCGATGTCTTTGGATGTAATAACCATGTCATCTGCGTATGCCAAAGATTTGGACGTTTTCTGTTTCTATCTCTGTGGGTATTTTTGCTGTTGCTATTTTGAAAAGTAGGGAGCTCAACGGGTCACCTTGGAGTACGCCGTTTGTCTGATCTATCTGCTCTGTTTTTGAAACTCCGTCGTCTATCTGCACTTGGTTTCTAGAGAGGATGTTCTCAATTAATCTTGTTATTTGGTTTCTCCCTGCTACTTCTTCCATTCTTCTTATTATCAGCTGTCTGTTTAAGAGGTCAAAAGCCTTCTTGTAATCTATGAATATGGCATGTAGTTCTCCTCTTTGTTGTTCTAAGGCTGTTTCGATGCTCTCTTGTAGACATTTAAATGCTTGTGTCGTCGATTTCCCTTTTACGAACCCGAACTGTTGTTCCGGTATGACGTGGACTGTCATCGCTCTTCATATCTCTGTGAGTATGCTGGTCATTATTTTTAGTGTTGTGCACTCTAAGGCTATTCCCCTGTATGAGTTTGGGTCCTTCGTGTCTCCTTTGGCTTTGTACAGCACCTTCAGCGTTGCTATTCTCCACTTGTCCGGAATGCTGCCTTGCCTTAAGCATTTGTTGAAAAGCCCTGTCCAGGTGTCTGCGAGAGCTTGCTCTGTTTCTTTGAGGTGTTGGAAGGCAATTTCGTCCGGTCCGCAGGCTTTTTGTTTTTCGAACTTACAATGTGACTTCTTACTTCCTCTCTGGTGAAGAGGCAGGATTTCTCCACTTCTTCCCTTCTTGTGGTTTCTGGGCATGTTTCTTTGGCCTGCAGTACTTCTTTAAAGTGTTTCTCCCATGTATGTATTGGTATATCTCTTGGAAAGGATGGCTGTTTTGGTGATATCACTTTATACCATTTTTCCTCTGCTTTTTCTATGATTTTTTCTCTTCTTATGCCTGGTATGTTTCTTTACACCTTTCCACCGTTCGTTTATAGGCTCTCCTGGTATTTTGGTATTCTTGTAGGTCTTCGTGTGTTTTCGATTGTTTTGCCTTGTGGAGTGCTATGATCGCGGCTCTCCTCGCTACATAGCATTCTTGTTTGAACCATGGCGTTGCTTTTCTTCTTTTACATTCTTTCTTTACTATCGCTTGTTTTATTTGTCATTCTATTGCATTGACTGCCTCATTTATTTTCCTTCTTTTATTTCTTTTGATGTCTTTTCTATCGCTTCTGTGTTTAGTTTTTCTCTGTCAATCTTTCTTGATAGTTTGTTTGTTGGTTTTCTGGAGTTTTTTCTTAGTTGTGTGTCTTTTACATATATGTCGGTACTTACAGGTGTATGTTTCCTTACTGGTATGTCTCTTCTCATCTTTTGGTGGGTCTTGTGGCTGTTTGTGAAGACAAGGTCGATTGTGCTGATTCCATTTGGTCCGATGTAAGTGTATTCTTTCTCTTTGTTTACTAGAGTTAGCCCTTCTTTTTCTATGTAGCCGACTACAGTTTTCGCTTTATATGTGGGTGTGTCAATTCTGCATTTTAGATCGCCCATTATTATCATATTGTCTTTCCTCTTCGTCTTTCTTAGTGCCTGGCTTATCTCCTCCTTCTGGCCCGAAGGAGTAGTTGTACGGCCCTTTCGTTTCTCGAAACAAAACACGGGAAGCAAACATTTTCTCCCCTCGAAGCGAAACACGGAGAACACACTGTAAAAACCGGGACAAGGTAGAAAAATTAAAAAACTCTACTGTGGAATATAGAAGGTCTACGAAATGCACTCAACATGTTACCAGAAGATTTTTTCGATGAATATGATATAATAACACTCACAGAAACATACCTAACAACCCAATGGAGCACGGAAAACTTCTACGCAATTAACTCATATGCGAGCCAAGGGGAAAGAGGAAGACCTAAAGGAGGGATAACAATGTTAATAAAACGAAAATTAGCGCCGTTCAAGATACTTCAAAAAATCAGAAAACACGCTGCTAGTAAAGACAAACACATATTAATATGATATTATGAAAAGAAAAATTAATGTCTGAACCAAGAATCGAACCGTGGACCTCTAGTTCTTCAGACTAGTGTGCAGCCCACTACACCATTCAAGACGTGGCACAAACATTAACAATTCTTTCCTCACATACAAATCTATAATTCTCGTTTCGTCCGTTGCCAGGTAGGTGTCACTACTATCGCCAACGGCCTGCTTCGTTTAGAAGTATCTATATTTGAAAATTTTACACCACCACTTTTATAAGCAGTAAACGATGTTATTTAACATTTTCCAATACTGTTATTTTAACACAGTTCCAATAATAGACCATATTTTAATATTACAATGATATTGTGAAAAGAAAAATTAATATCTGAACCAGGAATCGAACCGTGGACCTCTAGTTCTCCAGGCTAGTGTGCAGCCCTCTACACCATTCGAGACTTGGCACAAACATTAACAATTATTTCAACATATACAAATCTATAATTCACGTTTCGTCCGTTGGCGATGGTGGTGTAATCCGAAAAGAGTTTTTAAAAATGCATTATGAAAATTTCGCGAATAGAAAAAAAATATCCGGAATTCGTTGAAAATGTTTAATTTCGGTGTTATTTCGCGTTATCGTAGGACTTCGCGTTATTTCGCGACTCATAAATGTTTTTTTTTTTTGAGATTATAGGAAGTGGAGTTAAGAAATGATACCAAAAAATTTGTAAAATTCGAGCATTTCGCGATATCGCGAATTTCACGCATCTCTATTTATCATACATTGGGGTAACGTACCCCCCCCCTTTCAGGCGCTCGAGCTTAAATAATGGGTTAAAATTTCGCCATGCCAAAAGGGAACACCAGAAATGTCGTAAAGAAAACCTCAAGGCATTGGTAAAAAAATATGTGTGCATACATTATGTGTCTTTATTTAAATGTTCGTATCAGACACAGTTCCAGAACATATTACACCAATTTCAGTACACAATTTCGAAAACGGTTGTGAAAAACTAAAGGCGTACTTCCATCGGAATTTGGTTCGAGGATAACAGTTGGCAAGTAATTTCTTGCTCGAATACTTAATTTATATGCCCTGTTTTCTCATTTTATTTGTATATATATTGTTCGAAAGTGAAGATACACTTTTTAGTTCAATTGGTAAACTCTGGTCATTTATGTTGTATTAGTTTACATTGTATTTCAGGTGTATGGATCCTTATACCTTCATAAATGTGTAAAACGTATGCAGTTCTAACGGTTGTGATAGAAAAACTACGTAATAATTTCAGGGGAAACCAACACATTTAACCATTAAAAATACGGCATATTTATATTTTTTTTCACACCAACAATGCTGGTTACAGAAATGATATCTGGTATGTGATATCTATATTACAATTTGAACGCGTTTGTGTATTTAAGTACAATCTAACTTCAGTCGTTATGGTTAATTAAATGTTCAAAATGTCAGCTGAAAATTTTGCATTGTCTTGCATCCCTGACAATTTTCCTAAATTTCAATATATTTTAATTATTCTTGTTTTATTTTACTCGTTAATATTGTAGCTATGAAATATACTACAATTGTTTAATTATATAGAGTGTAAATATTTTATTTTTGATTTTAAATTGATGCATACTCCTTTTTGTTAAAATTTGCATTAAAAATATATTTTTTTAATAAAATATAATAGGTACATTACTAATTGTAGTATATTTTGTTCACTTCTGTAAACTAAATATACATGCGAAATTGCATCTCAATATCTTGAAAACTTTGGGAGTTATCAGAGAAACCGTATTGAAAAAATTAAGTTACGGAAAAAAGCGACAATCTTAATTAAGATGTAGGTACCTTCTCAAATTAAAGGGCTCACTCAAGTGACAGCATTGCACATTTTTAAACGTAACTCGAAAAGTAATACAGATATCAATGAAAATATTTCACTAATTTAAAGATGAAGTTTTAATCTATATGGAAAAAAAATGAAAAATGGCTTTTTTGATCCTCAAAGGTGTAGGTCCTCCCTTAAAAAACGATGAAAACGAATCCCCAATAGTGGTAGTAGATGAACAATTTGCCAACAAAAATTCACTTTAATAATTTATAAATGTTATGATGACTCTGCATGTGAAGATGAGTAAGAAATGCATGACGCATTAGTACAAACATCTGTCTACATAAATGAAGATACGATTAATCCATTAATTATTTTAAAAATGTCATGAAAACTTTAAGGCCCAAACGGTCCCCGAAATCATATGGCCATCACAATCATCATCATTCATATTCATCTTATGTTAAGCTTAGGATTAGGGACTCTCCTGGCGCACCACTATCATCACCCATCATATCATTGGGGCAACGTAACCCCGCCTTCCAGGCGCCCCAACCTCAGAAGTTGGTTACAAGTACGCCATGCCAGGAGAGAAACCAGGAATGTCGAAAGACAAACCTGGGGCATTTGGAAAAAAATATAATAATAATAATAATAATAATAATAATAATAATAATAATAATACAATGGAAAGCAAGTACTGGAAGGGTATGTATGGCTGGAGAGTTCCATAAGTATTTGGCGTTCTGAAGTAAAAGTTGTAAACTTTCTAACCCCGTAGCTCGCGTTCCGAAATGCTGTTATACGGGTGTTTGTTTTCAACAAACAAATAATGCCCAGTGAAAGTTTTAAATTTGTTTCCGTTCTTCAATGGGAGACAGTTCCTTTGTAAGTATCCCTAACAGCACATACATTGAGAAATGTTTGCTTATGTGGTGACTCGTGATGAATATGTTGATTTACTTCATACCAAAAAATGTGAATTATGATAATTAAAGATCCATCGCGTGAGAATACCGCTTCTTCTGCAAAGTGAAAAATTACTTACAAAATGGGGGTTAACTACACTCTATGTACAAAGTCCAGATGCCGATTCTTCTACAAATTAAACATTACTTTCAAAACGAGGGTTAACAAAACCTCCTGCATCATTTGACATAACTTCAATTTAGGTATAATGTTCAGATGCCGGTTCTTCTACAAACAGAATATTACTTGCAAAATGAAGGTTAACAAAATCTCCTGCATCATTTGACTTAACTTCAATTTAGGTACAAAGTCCAGATGCGGATTCTTCCACAAACAAAATATTACTTGCAAAACGAGGGTTAACAAAACCTCCTGCATCATTTGACACAACTTTAATTTAGGTACAAAGTACAAATACCGGTTCTTTTACAAACAAAATATTTCTTGCAAAACGATGGTTAACAAAACCTCCTGCATCATTTGACAAAACTTTATTCTGGGCACAAAGTCCAACATGGACTCTTACTTTAAGGGAAGAAAGGAGATTACGAGCATTTGAGAATAAAGTTCTTAGATAACTGTTTGGACCAAAGAAAGTTGAACAGACAGGTGAATGGAGATGACTTCATAACAGTGAACTTCATGGTATTTATAGGAAGCCAGATATAATAACAACAGTTAAGTCTCGTATACTGCGATGGGCAGGACATATGGCACGAATGGGGAATGAAAGACGTTCATGGAAGCTTCTTGTAGGAAAAGCAGAGGAAAAACGCTCAGTTGGTTGGCCAAGAATGAGGTGGGAGAATAACATTAACCAGGATTTGCGGGAAATAGATTATACGGGGAATGTTTGGAAAATATTAGGTCAGGATAGTGATGTGTGGAGAGCTTATGTCCGCGCGGCCATGAATCTACCGGTTCGATAGAGCCAGTGAGTTTGTTAGTTTGGATACAATGTCCAGATGCCGGTTCTTCTAGAAAAAAAATATTACTTGTAAAACGAGGGTTAACAAAACCTCCTGCATCACTTGTCATAACTTCAATTTATGTACAATGTCCAGATGCCGGTTCTTCTACAAACAAAACATTACTTGCAAAACGAGGGTTAACTGCACCATTTGACAAAGCTTCATTCTGGGTACAAAGTCAATATCTCTTTGTCATTTAACTCGTTGGAGGTGGTAATTGTACAATGAGTTACAATGTAAAATTCTCCATAAATGACTTTGGCTTAGTTCAATCACTCGTGCAGTAATTCTCCTCGTCCAAATTCCTGGTGAATACTATGCTAAACAAAAGCCAAATCAGGTTAAAGTTTGAATGTTTTTTTTTTCAGAAATTAACATAACACATAATTTAGGCTGGGACAAATTAGGGAACTGAAATGTTGTAATATTTCATATTTAAGGGCACCGCCTGAAACCATATTTAACACGGAGGCTTGAATTGGATTGAATTGAAATTATAGGACTACAAATGTTAAAATTTCATTATTTAAAAAATTACTTACACCGCCGTAATCTTCATATTTCGGACAGCTTCTACTGCGTTACTACTTTATTTTATGACTATTTAACAGCTCAAGTCATTATCCTCCTAGTTTAAATCTGGAGTGAAATAGTCAACAAATTTTCCTCACAGATCTCTCATTTTCAAACTTCAGGTTATTTTATATTATTTTACATTCCGTAAATCTGCGACACGGTACACACGGTTTTTACATACTTTCAAAAGAAAAAAGTGCTCAGAAATTTACGCTCTTAAAAATCTATCGACCTGCTAATCTCGGAACAAAAGACGAGAATGCTAACCACTATTAAATTGGGACGCACTATAACACAAAGGAACCGGTGCTTGAAGTAAATGCCAATGACACTAAATACATGGTCACACGTAGAAATATATAATGAAAATGGAAAGTTATTGACAAATGAGGAAAATGTTGAAAAAATTGCTGAATTAAAATACCGGGAACAATAATTATATATTGGAATAATGTGCAGAAAGAAATTAAACATGGGTTTACCCTTGGAAATGAATGCTAATATGAATTACAGGGACTCATGTCATTCCAATTTCACTCAAAAAGTGTTGAACAAAAAATATAATAAATTGCTATTCTTTCAGTTACATTAAATGGATGCAAAACATAGTCTCTCGCTTTCAGGGAGTAGAAAAGTTTACGAGTATCAGAGAATAAAATTCTTAGGAAAATGTTTGAACCAAAGAAAGACGAACAGATGAATTGAGAAGGTTAAGTAATATTGATCTACATGTTCTTTATGGGAAATCAGATGCAGTAGATACAGTTAAGTCTCGTATATTGCGATGGGATGGATATATCACACGAATGGGGAATGAAATAAGGGCATGTAAACTTGTTTTAAGAAAACCAGAGGGAAAGTGTCCAGTAGGTAGATCAATAATGAAGTGATACAATAACATTAACCGTGATTTGAGGGAGGTGAATTATACAGGAAATGATTGGAAAACATAAGCCAAAGATAGGGATGCATTGAGAGCTTGTCTACAAGGTCATTATTCACCGCATTCGATTATGTTATTGAGTTAGTTACATCGGGACCGACTGCACCATAAGGAGTGAAGTATGCGATGTTTACAAACAAAGAAGTCTTTGTCTGCTTGTAACTGTAAAAGAACTCCATGTCGCGACAGGCCTAGAAGGCTCTTGAACTATCAGCCGGCTGCTGGTCTCACATCCACATATGTTAATCACATAGGTGGACGATCATCTAGCCAGTGGTCAGCATGCTCGGTCCCCTAACTAGTAGCATATAACTGGTTTTCTCAATCTGGATCCCCTACTTATTGTAGCTACCCAAATTTCTCAAAATGCTCGGTTGGCACTGGTTCCATACTGGTCGAAATGCCTTGAGAAAATTCCTTCCCCCTGGGGACTCGAACCAGCGCAAATGACGTAGATCTACACAAATGCATCATGCCTTAAACCGCTCGGCGGTTCTCGCAAATGTTTCACTTGTGATCCAATATTTTCTGGGACTTTTTGCTTCTATTTCCGCGTACTTTAATTGTGTTAATTTGCTCTATTATTTTTTATGCAGCCTGTATATTTCATAACATATTAGGCCTACATTAAATAATGTATTTGTGTTTGTAATGTTTTTTCTCATATTCAGAAATTGTATATACACCTATGATAAGAAAGCCTATCAAAGAAAACTGTTCAGTAAAAATTACGTTGTATTCACATGAAAAGACAGAATAAAAAAGACTAAAAAATATTCTCATTATAAAAGTTACTAATTTTTTGTACTGATGACCCTCTCGTTTTATTTCCGTTTTATGGTATACCTGTATTCACCTTGTCGTGAATGAAGTGGCTTGCATACTTAAATGACTCCGATAAATATGCCGGCAGTAGAATTGCTGCCGAAATATTTACCCATGCCAGACAGGTCGAAGGTAATAAGCCAGGAAAAAAGTACCTTCTCGAAAGGGTGACGATCTTTCGTAGTAAAAATACAACTCTCTAGAAACTCGGACATTGGTTCCACTGGGTAAAATTTTTCAGAGGTGAAATAGTCCCCCATTCGGATTCTCCAGGCGTACTTAATTCAAGGAATCCATTGGTAAAGGTCTAACACAGGAACATGTTCCTAGGAACATGGAAAAAAGGTCTAACACATGAACATGTTCCTAGCAACATGGAATATTAGAACATTATATAATAGTTCGGCACTATAAATATTAACGCGAGAATTATATAAATCAACCTTGAATATAGACGCGTTTCATGAAGTTAGATGTACAGGAGAAGGTAGTCAGGAATCAGGAAGCTTTGCATTATACTGTGGGATGCAGTAGACTAAAATTCGAAACAGGTTTTTAGTCCGAAGGAGAATCTTCTCAGCTATCCGAAATGTTAAATTTGTCAGCGATAAGATATCATACATAATTTTAAAGGGTAAGCGACATAATATTCTAATCGTAAATGAACATGGTCCCACAGAAGAGAGAAAGACAAGTTCAAGGATGAGATCTACGAAAAATTTGAATGCATAATTGACAGTCCTTCAACATATCATATGAACTTTTTTAGGAGATTTTAGTACAGAAGTGGGTCCAGGCCATCAGGCCAACAATAGCAAATACAGTCTTCATGAATATGTTAACGACAATCGGATTAGATTAGTCCCTTTGCGACATCAAAAAAATCTTGTCATGAGCACAACATTCCAGCATGAGGAAGTTCATATATGCACATGGAAATCTCCAGATAGTGAAACTCGAAACCAGATAGATAATGTATTAGTTGATACATACTGGCAGAGTAGCGTAATCAATTTTAGAGGGACAGACTACAATTCGGATTATAATCTGGTCAGGGTGAAAATCGGAGAACGGCTCTCGCTTATAAGAGAGACAAGCACTAAAGATGATTCTGAATAATTTGAATTAAAAACTTGTGAAATGATGAACTGCAGCAAGATTGCCATATCAAAAATCATAATAATTTTGATGGAAATCTGGCAACAGAAGAAGGAACTGATATAAATTAAGAATGGGAGACTCTAAGATATACTATTAAATTGCCAGTATCGGAAGCCTAGGTTCTTTAAAAAAACAAATAGTTTCATGAGGAATCTGCCGAAATTGTAGAGAATAGAAAGGTAGTATTAGTAAATATTAGGCTAATTGGTTACACGAGCCAATAGAAATAAATTTATAGGGTGTCTGGCTAGAACATATTGTCGCTTAAGAAACAATACTGCGTAACTGGAATTTATATATATATATATATATATATATATATATATATATATATATTATAACAGGATTAAAAAGGCTGGTGCCTGGGCAAGGCTGGTACTCTATATGTATCTCAGGGTTGCGGATTTTCACCATGGGATAAGGCGAGGTTCGCACTAAGGGTAACAGGGTACTATCAGGAGGCTCACCGAGACAAACACTGGTGTCAATTTGATGATGTTTATTATATCATATGTAGCACAAGACAGTTACAGTTCCAATTCCAGAACATTTGAATTGATTGGATATATTCCGGTATATTTCACTTCGGAATGATCGCAGGAATGCGAGTAGCGGTCGATACTGGACCTATTTTATTATTATCGAGGCGATTCTATCGCGTTTTGGAACACTGGTAATTACTGGTCTTCACACGACCTAAGGTGATATAACACCAGCACACTGATGATTTTAAAATAAACTTTTATAACTTGCCGTTCTTGGCCTAACACATTTCGTGTATCTAATGAGTCGCTTGCTTGCGACCGGCAAAATATACGAGTCCGCACAGCAGCGGACTTCAACAATTAATCCTGCGCGGGAGTCTTATGTTAATTTTGTTCCACCCGGGAACGCCGCCCGGAGTAGACTACTTTCCCGATATTCGGAATATATCCAACTCCATCTTACAAATACACTTTACAACACCAATATTTTCATTGGCTGAACATACATAAAAAACGCCTTACTAGCAGAATACTATTTACTTATGGACTCTAATTGGGCATTACGGTTCCCACTATAGTTCAACCAGAATCTCAGGATAATGATTGGTCGTGTATTTACAGGGTGTGATTTTCACACGCTGGTGAGAAGTTTATTAATTTACTGAAAACAGATGGACATAGTTTTTGGCTACTGTCGCCATCTCAACAGGCGGTCTAGTGATTTTTTGACACACTTAAAGTTGACCGTCATTTATCTGTCTGGAAGGATGACTTCCAGAGCCGGACAAGGGACATTACATCTCCAGCTGTGAGGCCGTATTATTAGGGAACCATTGTCCCGGGATTATAAACTGATTTACTTACATGTGTCCATCTACAAAGAACTTGAGATACAATAGACAGAAATGCCTTTTATGTATACTCAAGCGTAACAGATTGGTAAAAGTTTCTCACGAAACGTTTTCTGGGAAGTGTAACTACATATTCAATAATCAGTAATAATATATAATAATAAAATTAATTGGTGCAGTTATTTCTGCTACAAATTGCCTCTGAGAGATTAATCAGAGTGGTATGCCCATCTTATTAATCGAGCAATGTCCACTTCTGACCCTTGCTAGGATCTGACATGCCCGTCGGACTCATCCCCAAACAATGTAGGTAACTTAATTCAGTACCTGTAAGCAATTCTACAAACATGCTATAAAACACAATAATTTTCCACTCTTATACCATACACACTTCGTATTTCTTGTAGGCTATCACGCCTATGAGTGAAAAAACAAAAACACAACACAAAAAAACACATATATTTTACTATTAGAATTTCAGAATGTAGGCTCGTCTTAACACTTCGACAGATATCTATGATTTTTATCACTTTGACCTAGTGACCACATAAATACTTGGATATATCGTAGCACGCACTATTTATTATCCGACGCATTTCACACGAGTTCTCATACATCTTGATGTATTCAAGTTTCACACCATACATTTCAAGACCCTGAGCGAAGTGTATGCGCATGATTATTTAGGCTTCCCTGTGCAATCGAGGGCCCTATACTTTTAATTAATCGCGTGCGGATTCTAAATAAAACGTGATCACACTCCATTACAGCTGATTAATAACCCTTTTTTTTATTTAATTGAGGACTCAACAACTTACGGTAGTTTGTTCACCTTCCAGTTTAAACAAAGAAACTAATTCTTATATCACAGAGACATATTTAAGAGATTACAATTCAGACAATCAGTATATTTATTTCGATCCGTAAGTGTGTAAGTAAATTATATAATTGTAACACATAGGCAATCATCGCACATCTATAATAATTTTGGCCTGATATACAGGGTGATTACAAATGATTGGAGCGATTTCATGATTTTATGGTAGCTGTAGTATTCGACATATTTTCACGAACTTTTACAGATACATAGAGCAACTTCCCAGGTTTTTTTTAGATGTTACAGGTTTTTTTTGAGATGTTACAGGTGCTCCATATGCTCCCCCTTGGTGATTCTGCAGATATCAAGTCTGTAATCAAGTTCGTCCCATACTCGACGTAACATGTCCCTATTAATTTGTTCAAAGGCATTGATTATGCGAGCTCGCAGTTCTGGTAAGTCTACTGGTAAAGGAGGCACAAACACTGAATCTTTCACATACCCCCAAACAAAAAAAATCGCACGGCGTCAAATCGGGGGAGCGTGGAGGCCATGACAACCATTTCTGATCATTCTCTCCACCGCGACCGATCCATCGGTTTGGCAATCTCATGTTTAAAAATTCACGAACATCGTGATGGAAGTGTGGTGGAGCACCATCCTGCTGGTAGATGAAGGTCTCACTGTCGGTCGTCAGCTGCGGCATGAGCCAATTTTCCAGCATGTCCAGGTACACGTGTCCTGTAACGTTCTGCTCGCAGAAGAAAAAAGGGCCATAAACTTTGAACTGAGAAACCGCACAGAACACACTAACTTTTGGGGAGTCGCGAATGTGCTGCACAATAACGCGGGGATTTTTCTGTGCCCCAGATTCGCACATTGTGTTTGTTCACTTTGCCATTCACAAAGAATGTTGCTTCGTCACTGAAGACAAGTTTCTCACAAAAACCATCCTCATCCATAAACTGCTGCATTTGTGTACAAAATTCAAACCGACTCACTTTGTCAATGGGCGTAAGGGCTTGTAGAAATTGCAAGTGGTAAGGTTTATGCTTCAATCTTTTCCGCAAGATCTTCCAAACGGTCGGTTGTGGAATGTTCAGCTCTCTGCTCGCTTTTCGTGTTGATTTCTGTGGGCTACGTGTGAAACTCATCCGCACACTCTCAACCTTTTCTTCACTCACTGAAGGACGACCCGTTGATTTCCTTTTACAGAGGCATCCTGTAGCTTTAAATTGCGCATACCATCGCCGAATGGAGTTGGCACTCGGTGCATCTTTCTCGAACTTCGTTCTGAAGTGTCGTTGCACAGTTATCACAGATTGAGTTGAATGAAATTCAAGCACAGCATATGCTTTCTCCTCGCCTGTCGCCATCTTTGATAACTGCTGCGCTCTCTCGGTTTAAAGCTGAAACACGGCTGCGAGAGAAAACAAAAAAAAACCTTATGAGTTTTTATACATAACTTTAAAGTTCTGTGAAGATATGTCAAATAAGATCGCTACAATAAAATCATGAAATCGCTCCAATCATTTGTAATCACCGTGTATTAATGACCTTACCTGGGTCATTGCTAATTGTACCCAATAATTAAAACGATCGCTTGTGACTTTGAACATTTACTTGGGCTTTTCGCCGCGCTAATCTGTTATTAATCAAGAATCGGCTGAGCGCGCCAGACTATCTCAATGGCCTATCAAGGACATTTAATCGTATCACATTGCGCATATTTAAATGCGCTAATAAACAATATACTGCAAGCACTTTCTTGCATCATTAGGTCCTCTGTGGAATATCTCACAGCAAACATTTCATTTGTCCTCGGGTCATATATATATTCCAGCAAACAGTTAATTTATTTATTTTATTTTGTCTGCAGTGGACTTCATCTGCATTTCTGGCACTCGCCATGATAATAAACGCATTATTAATGTCCTCAGTGAAATTCACTTTTCACTGCAAACACTGTAAACACAGTCCTCTGTCCTCGGGCTATATATCCCCGCAAACAGTTTATTAAATGTCCTCTGTGCAATATCACTGCAAACAAATCATTTAATTCATTTTGTCCTCAGTGCGCTCTACATTAAAATCTATCGCGCTCGCCGATACAATAAAAACAATAACTTGAACAGATTATTCAATAAAGGCATCATCGCCCAAAACATACATGCGCCCACAGGCAATTCAACTAAATCACAAGCATAATTAATATTCATAAAACTCTTGGGTACAATGAGCACATATAAACTTACCTTTTAATCAGGCAGAAAAATTCTCTTCACTCATTAATATAGTTCGTGTGGCAATAATAGCAGACACGTAAATAATAATAAAATATAGGCTTTTCCCCTATGATATATAGGCCAAAATACGCACCAAGCATTTTAACTATTTGTCATTCATGATAGCGGGACAGTTTCCCGTATTTTAAACAACTTTATTTCGTTTTTATTTCTTACACACGTACAGAAAACACTTTAAAAAAAAAGGTCGAACGGTTTACCGAAATTCAGTTTTTTTTTTTTTTTGACAAAAAACATATTGTAATCCTAAACAAGTTACACTTTCTATGTTAGGGGGTTAATAGTCGCTGGGAATGAAGGAAGGTCACGGTCAAATGTTGCTAGTATGTTTACAAGCCTAACTGACTGGTATCCCTATTCGGACTTTCCCTTTCGCGACATTCTTCAAGGGCTTTAAAATATTGCGCGCCCGGGTTTAATGCCCTTGTCTGTGACCCAGTTCTTTCCTCCATAAATGGCACATCCCCTCCTGTATGAAGTGCATGGTCAGAGTTATACCTGCTCAGATACACCTGGTGTGTGTTGTCGTTCTCAATATTTCTGTTTGCCTGAAATAGTTTATTAGGCACATATCGACCGGAGTCAATCCGTCCGTTAAATTGATTACGGGACCTATCTCCCCTATGTTCTATGGTACACATATTTATCTTGCGATTATCATTGCGGCTACCACTGGGTTGATTGTTCCCACTATGGTTCTTATAATAATTGCTCTTGTCTCTATGTCTATCATTTCCGACGTTCTCACGTCTACCCCTTTGATTATCAACCATTTTATTAACACATTGGTGACGGGCCACGGAGATCTCCGTGTTTAAATGGCCAGCGCTAGACGACGGCCACGGAGATTTCCGTGTTTACGTTTTCTATGGTTTTCCAGCCTCTTCGCTTTTGAAGGAGCGTGCAATTTTGTTTTTTCTCATTGTGAAATAAACTATAGTTGTTTTTGTACCCTCTCTTCTATTTTATGAAATTGCCAACTTTACAGAAAGATTTGTTTACAATTTTAAGACAGATGGCTGGTGAAATATGGAATTTTAGTGCCGATAGTTAGGCGATTACGGGATACGTATGTAACCTGTAAATATATGTTGCAGAGGGGAAAAATTAGAAGAAACACTATTTTGCGTTCTGGAGCCGAATTTATATCTGTGGCATCATGTGTACCAGGATAATTATTATAAGTGTGGCTAAAGCTGAAAATTTGCTCGAAAGAAAGACGAGAGTTTCTGAAGCAATAAAGATTAACAGAGGCCTTCCAAAATCATTTGTGGAAGCAGGAAATAAACTCAAACCAGGAGAATGTGTGTTTTGAAGTAAGGGGGACCTTTTGCTACAAACATCGAAAGATAAAAGAGACGTAAGAATGGTTAGCACATTGCATCAGACAACACGAGAGTGGGAGGGGTAAAGTTGTAAAAATGTCCTATTGAATACTTCAAAATAACAAGTATGTGAAGGGTGTAGACAGGGCTGACCAGTACCTATCATATTACTCCATCCTTAGAAAAACAGTGAAATGAAGCAAGAAAGTCGTATTGTGGCCTGTGAATTGTGCACTCTTTAATGCTTTTTGGGTCTATAAATTTCAAAATCCTAACAACAATATGTCAAACAGAAGTTTTTTGCTTGAAACAGCCTCTTCTTTGGCAGTCGTGAAATTAGGAACAGATGACAGGGAAGAGGAGGGAAGATAGAGTGAAAAGGACACCATGTCAAGACCCACCAAGAAGGCTGAGACATATAGAAACATAAATTAACACCAACTGTGTCTGAAAAAAAAAACCTTCCAAACCTTGCCACGTTTTTAGTGAACACAAGAAAAGAAACTCGCTACATATGCTCTTTTGCCCTGTGCCTTTAAATAAAGGGAAATGTTTATAACGCTATCAAACCCTCAATTTCTACTAGAAGGTCTGATGAGAACACTAATAAAGTTTTACTTGTGCAATATTGTTATTGACTGTAAATATATTGATGTAAAAATCACACTGTGCTAGCGCGGTTTAAAATGTAAAAGTCCACGCTACTGACAGAAATGTCCGGTCCAGCAGCGGTGGATGGAACGCACAGCAGTCGATCACCAATGTGTTAAGGCATCCTGCCACTCTATGCTCGTTATTGACCACGTTTGGTTTGAAGTGATCCCTCTCCACATTTCTATGCCGCTTTTCAGCTGCACCTAAGCCCTCTAACACCAGCAATATTTCTATCAAGTTCCCTATGTTTTGAATTTTCGCCACTAGTAAACTGGGCTTTATTGACATGGGATAATGATTAATTGACATTTGGATCAGTTCCGTATCAGATATGGGAGGAGATATTAACTTGGATTTTCTTGCTAACGTTAAAAAATATTCCGAGAACGACATCCCACAATTTTCTATGAATATACCGTTGCGCAACTCGTCTCTTATTTTTAACTGTTTATCAGCGTTAAAAAATTTGTTCCTGAATGCCTGTTTAAACATTTCGTAAGGTGGCATTCAGGCGGGAGCGTGAGCTCTAACCAATTGAGAGCGTGATTTTTTAAACTTTTCCGGACAACATACATGTAATGCTGTCTCGGGATCACTTTTATTTTCAGATACTCATCAATTTCATTTAGGAATTTTGTAGGGCTCGCGTCATCTTTATCATCGTACATTGGCAACGGTATATCCATAATATATGAGTGGAGAGGATGTGACGAGTAACCACCGCATACACTTTTCTCACCACATTCGTTCGACTGTACACCCGGGCTTAAATTTTCCGCCCTCGGGGTGGAAAGTCGGCCGGCTCTACTCTACTAACATTATTGTTCGACGAACATGGTGCTTCAACCGTGTCTTGTCGGCTTAGTCCTTCATCATTACCTTTATTTCGTTCTAACTCTTTGATTTTCTCACTCATTACATATACTTTACGAGTTAAGTATTCTATTTCTTTATCTCTATCGCTAACAGTTCGCTTCACTGCCTCTATATTTTCCCCTATTCTGAATCCCGCAAGATCACTATTTTTTTCCAATACCCCTATTTTTTTTTTTTTTTTTTTTTTTTGCTTGGGTAGCGAATGTACTAGACATTTCGGTACGTAACCCGCCTATCTGATCACTCAGTTCACGTGACTCAGCCGAGAAAACTATTTGAAGCACATCGTGTTCGTCTCTTAAGTTGCTTACAGTAGCACTAAGTTCATGCACATTTTTATTTACGCTATCAGCCTGTTGCTGTACACTAGTCTCAATCGAAACTAGTATTTTATTAGTGGCTTGAATAGTCAACTCAAATTCCCTTTTCAACTCAAATCCTATGCGCGTCGTTGGAGGATTTAACTTCCTGTTTTATCTCACTAACCTCGCTTCTCAAAGCTTGCATATTATTTTCAAGACTTTTCATATTGTCATTCAGCGATTTCATAAATTGATATACATCTTTTGCACTTATTAGAGAATCGCCCTGTATCACATTAATTTGCTCTATACTTTCCGCGTTATCGCGCGATATGTTTGAACTTTAGTTGACTAGGCCAATGTTAAGCTCACTATTATTATCACATTGGCTAGTAGCTGGGGAGTCCATTAGGTCCTGCCCCTGCGCACATTCATCTTTTTCATTAAGACTACTCATTTTAATTTTAATAGATTTACTAGTACTCTGTAAATTCACTCTGCGTTTACTGCGCAACCGCATTAGAGACCCTAATTGGATAGCCAACTACTAGCATTACATCTATCAATAAAATTGTGACACTGACACCGTACACATACACATATATAATAAAAATAAATTTTCATTCTCACTTACTATTGGTCGTCTTTAATTACTTGACCTGTGGATGTCCAAATCCTCCGTTTGGCAGCTACTCCACGAATTCCAGTAGTCGGGGCAGCTATTCTCCGCCCAATGTCGGTGCTAACTTCTGCTGGCCTCGTACTCGTCTCCCGTTCACTGTCGCTAACTGCAGTGGTACACCACGGCGAAAAAATCTAAAGTTCAGCCTCAACGTTGGGTAAGCCATATATAACAGGATTAAAAAGGCTGGTGCCTGGGCAAGGATGGTACTCTATATGTATCTCAGGGTTGCGGATTTTCACCGTGGGATAAGGCGAGGTTCGAACTAAGGATAACAGGGTACTATCAGGAGGCTCACCGAGACAAACACTGGTATCAATTTGATGATGTTTGTTATATCATATGTAGCACAAGACAGTTACAGTTCCAATTCCAGAACATTGGAATTGATTGGATATATTCCGGTATATTTCACTTCGGAATGATCGCAGGAATGCGAGTAGCGGTCGATACTGGACCTATTTTATTATTATCGAGGCGATTCTATCGCGTTTTGGAACACTGATAATTACTGGTCTTCACACGACCTAAGGTGATATAACACCAGCACACTGATCATTTTAAAATAAACTTTTATAACTTGCCGTTCTTGGCCTAACACATTTCGTGTATCTAATGAGTCGCTTGCTTGCGACCGGCGAAATATACGAGTCCGCACAGCAGCGGACTTCAACAATTAATCCTGCGCGGGAGTCTTATGTTAATTTTGTTCCACCCGGGAGGAACGCCGCCAGGAGGAGACTACTTTCCGATATTCGGAATATATCCAACTCCGTCTTACAAATACACTTTACAAGACCAATATTTTCATTGGCTGAAACATACATAAAAAAACGCCTTACTAGCAGAATACTATTTACTTATGGACTCTAAATTGGGCATTACGGTTCCCACTATAGTTCAACCAGAATCTCAGGATAATGATTGGGTCGTGTAGTACTACAGGGGGGGTGTGATTTTCACCACGCTGGTGAGAAAGTTTATTAATTTACTGAAAACAGATGGACATAGTTTTTGGCTACTGTCGCCATCTCAACAGGCGGTCTAGTGATTTTTGACACAATTAAAGTTGACAGTCATTTATCTGTCTGGAAGGATGACTTCCAGAGCCGGACAAGGGACATTGACATCTCCAGCTGTGAGCCCGTTCCGTATTATTATTAGGGAACCATTGTCCCGGGATTATAAACTGATTTACTTACATGTGTCCATCTACAAAGAACTTGAGATACAATAGACAGAAATGCCTTTTATGTATACTTAAGCGTAACAGATTGGTAAAAGTTCTCACGAAACGTTTCTGGGAAGTGTAACTACATATTCAATAATCAGTAATAATATATAATAATAAAATTAATTGGTGCAGTTATTTCTGCTACAAATTGCCTCTGAGAGATTAATCAGAGTGGTATGCCCATCTTATTAATCGAGCAATGTCCACCTTCTGACCCTTGCTAGGATCTGACATGCCCGTCGGACTCATCCCCAAACAATGTAGGTAACTTAATTCAGTACCTGTAAGCAATTCTACAAACATGCTATAAAACACAATAATTTTCCACTCTTATACCATACCACCTTCGTATTTCTTGTAGGCTATCACGCCTATGAGTGAAAAAACAAAACACAACACAAAAAAAACACATATATTTATCATTAGAATTTCAGAATGTAGGCTCGTCTTAACACTTCGACAGATATCTATGATTTTATCACTTTGACCTAGTGACCACATAATACTTGGATATATCGTAGCACGCACTATTTATTATCCGACGCATTTCACACGAGTTCTCATACATCTTGATGTATTCAAGTTCACACCATACATTTCAAGACCCTGAGCGAAGTGTATGCGCATGATTATTTAGGCTTCCCTGTGCAATCGAGGGCCCTATACTTTTAATTAATCGCGGTGCGGGATTCTAAAATAAAACGTGATCACACTCCATTACAGCTGATTAATAACCCTTTTTTTTATTTAATTGAGGACTCAACAACTTACGGTAGTTTGTTCACCTTCCAGTTTAAACAAAGAAAACTAATTCTTATATCACAGAGACATATTTAAGAGATTACAATTCAGACAATCAGTTATATTTATTTCGATCCGTAAGTGTGTAAGTAAATTATATAATTGTAACACATAGGCAATCATCGCACCATCTATAATAATTTTGGCCGATATATTAATGACCTTACCTGGGTCATTGCTAATTGTACCCAATAATTAAAACGATCGCTTGTGACTTTGAACATTTACTTGGGCTTTTCGCCGCGCTAATCTGTTATTAATCAAGAATCGGCTGAGGCGCGCCAGACTATCTCAATGGCCTATCAAGGACATTTAATCGTATCACATTGCGCATATTTAAATGCGCTAATAAACAATATACTGCAAGCACTTTCTTGCATCATTAGGTCCTCTGTGGAATATCTCACAGCAAACATTTCATTTGTTCTCGGGGTCATATTATATTCCAGCAAAACAGTTAATTTATTTATTTTATTTTGTCTGCAGTGGACTTCATCTGCATTTCTGGCACTCGCCATGATAATAAACGCATTATTAATGTCCTCAGTGAAATTCACTGTTTTCACTGCAAACACTGTAAAACACAGTCTCTGTCCTCGGGCTATATACTCCCGCAAACAGTTTATTAAATGTACCTCTGTGCAATATCACTGCAAACAAATCATTTAATTCATTTTGTCCTCAGTGCGCTCTACATTAAAATCTATCGCGCTCGCCGATACAATAAAAACAATAACTTGAACAGATTATTCAATAAAGGCATCATCGCCCAAAACATACATGCGCCCACAGGCAATTCAACTAAATCACAAGCATAATTAATATTCATAAAAACTCTTGGGTACAATGAGCCACATATAAACTTACCTTTTAATCAGGCAGAAAAATTCTCTTCACTCATTAATATAGTTCGTGTGGCAATAATAGCAGACACGTAAATAATAATAAAATATAGGCTTTCTCCCTATGATATATAGGCCAAAATACGCACCAAGCATTTTAACTATTTGTCATTCATGATAGCGGGACAGTTTCCCGTATTTTTAAAAACTTTATTTCGTTTTTATTTCTTACACACGTACAGAAAACACTTTAAAAAAAAGGTTCGTCGAACGGTTTACCGAAATTCAGTTTTTTTTTTTGACAAAAAAACATATTGTAATCCTAAACAAGTTACACTTTCTATGTTAGGGGGTTAATAGTCGCTGGGAATGAAGGAAGGTCACGGTCAAATGTTGCTAGTATGTTTACAAGCCTAACTGACTGGTATCCCTATTCGGACTTTCCCTTTCGCGACATTCTTCAAGGGCTTTAAAATATTGCGCGCCCCGGGTTTAATGCCCTTGTCTGTGACCCAGTTCTTTCCTCCATAAATGGCACATCC
Source organism: Diploptera punctata (assembly GCA_030220185.1). Taxonomy (NCBI): domain Eukaryota; kingdom Metazoa; phylum Arthropoda; class Insecta; order Blattodea; family Blaberidae; genus Diploptera; species Diploptera punctata. Next base: position 455,314 of record JASPKZ010007698.1, on the reverse strand, counting down.
CCTCCTGTATGAAGTGCATGGTCAGAGTTATACCTGCTCAGATACACCTGGTGTGTGTTGTCGTTCTCAATATTTCTGTTTGCCTGAAATAGTTTATTAGGCACATATCGACCGGAGTCAATCCGTCCGTTAAATTGATTACGGGACCTATCTCCCTATGTTCTATGGTACACATATTTATCTTGCGATTATCATTGCGGCTACCACTGGGTTGATTGTTCCCACTATGGTTCTTATAATAATTGCTCTTGTTCTCTATGTCTATCATTTCCGACGTTCTCACGTCTACCCTTTGATTATCAACCATTTTATTAACACATTGGTGACGGGCCACGGAGATCTCCGTGTTTAAATGGCCAGCGCTAGACGACGGCCACGGAGATTTCCGTGTTTACGTTTTCTATGGTTTTCCAGCCTCTTCGCTTTTGAAGGAGCGTGCAATTTTGTTTTTTCTCATTGTGAAATAAACTATAGTTGTTTTTGTACCCTCTCTTCTATTTTATGAAATTGCCAACTTTACAGAAAGATTTGTTTACAATTTTAAGACAGAGGCTGGTGAATATGGAATTTTAGTGCCGATAGTTAGGCGATTACGGGATACGTATGTAACCTGTAAAATATATGTTGCAGAGGGGAAAAGAAAAATTAGAAGAAACACTATTTTGCGTTCTGGAGCCGAATTTATATCTGTGGCATCATGTGTACCAGGATAATTATTATAAGTGTGGCTAAAGCTGAAATTTGCTCGAAAGAAGACGAGAGTTTCTGAAGCAATAAAGATTAACAGAGGCCCTTCCAAAATCATTTGTGGAAGCAGGAAATAAACTCAAACCAGGAGAATGTGTGTTTTGAAGTAAGGGGGACCTTTTGCTACAACATCGAAAGATAAAAGAGACGTAAGAATGGTTAGCACATTGCATCAGACAACACGAGAGTGGGAGGGGTAAAGTTGTAAAAATGTCCTATTGAATACTTCAAAAATAACAAGTATGTGAAGGGTGTAGACAGGGCTGACCAGTACCTATCATATTACTCCATCCTTAGAAAAACAGTGAAATGAAGCAAGAAAGTCGTATTGTGGCCTGTGAATTGTGCACTCTTTAATGCTTTTGGGTCTATAAATTTCAAAATCCTAACAACAATATGTCAAAACAGAAGTTTTTTGCTTGAAACAGCCTCTTCTTTGCAGTCGTGAAATTAGGAACAGATGACAGGGAAGAGGGGAGGGAAGATAGAGTGAAAAAGGACACCATGTCAAGACCCACCAAGAAGGCTGAGACATATAGAAACATAAATTAACACCAACTGTGTCTGAAAAAAAAAAACCTTCCAAACCTTGCCACGTTTTAGTGAACACAAGAAAAGAAATCGCTACATATGCTCTTTTGCCCTGTGCCTTTAAATAAAGGGAAATGTTTATAACGCTATCAAACCCTCAATTTTTACTAGAAGGTCTGATGAGAACACTAATAAAGTTTTACTTGTGCAATATTGTTATTGACTGTAAATATATTGATGTAAAAATCACACTGTGCTAGCGCGGTTTAAAATGTAAAAGTCCACGCTACTGACAGAAATGTCCGGTCCAGCAGCGGTGGATGGAACGCACAGCAGTCGATCACCAATGTGTTAAGGCATCCTGCCACTCTATGCTCGTTATTGACCACGTTTGGTTTGAAGTGATCCCTCTCCACATTTCTATGCCGCTTTTCAGCTGCACCTAAGCCCTCTAACACCAGCAATATTTCTCATCAAGTTCCCTAGTTTTGAATTTCGCGCCACTAGTAAACTGGGCTTTTATTGACAATGGGATAATGATGAATTTGACAGTTGGATCAGTTCCGTATCAGATATGGGAGGAGATATTAACTTGGATTTTCTTGCTAACGTTAAAAAATATTCCGAGAACGACATCCCACAATTTTCTATGAATATACCGTTGCGCAACTCGTCTCTTATTTTTAACTGTTTAATCAGCGTTAAAAAATTTGTTCCTGAATGCCTGTTTAAACATTTCGTAAGTGGCATCAGGCGGGAGCGTGAGCTCTAACCAATTGAGAGCGTGATTTTTTAAACTTTTCCGCGGACAAACATACATGTAATGCTGTCTCGGGATCACTTTTATTTTCAGATACTCATCAATTTCATTTAGGAATTTTGTAGGGCTCCGCGTCCATCTTTATCATCGTACATTGGCAACGGTATATCCATAATATATGAGTGGAGAGAGATGTGACGAGTAACCACCGCATACACTTTTCTCACCACATTCGTTCGACTGTACACACCGGGCTTAAATTTTCCGCCCTCGGGGGTAAAGTCGGCCGGCTCTACTCTACTAACATTATTGTTCGACGAACATGGTGCTTCAACCGTGTCTTGTCGGCTTAGTCCTTCATCATTACCTTTATTTCGTTCTAACTCTTTGATTTTCTCACTCATTACATATACTTTACGAGTTAAGTATTCTATTTCTTTATCTCTATCGCTAACAGTTCGCTTCACTGTCTCTATATTTTCCCCTATTCTGAATCCCGCAAGATCACTATTTTTTTCCAATACCCCTATTTTTTTTTTTTTTTTTTTTTTTTGCTTGGGTAGCGAATGTACTAGACATTTCGGTACGTAACCCGCCTATCTGATCACTCAGTTCACGTGACTCAGCCGAGAAAACTATTTGAAGCACATCGTGTTCGTCTCTTAAGTTGCTTACAGTAGCACTAAGTTCATGCACATTTTTATTTACGCTATCAGCCATGTTTGCTGTTACACTAGTCTCAATCGAAACTATGTATTTTATTAGTGGCTTGAATA